>CANXYC010402306.1:0-12468 GCA_948193065.1 Aleurites moluccanus
TTAATTCTTTTTAACCCATTATAGCTAGTTAATGTAAGTTTTAGATGAATTTAATTACTAGGAAGTAGAGTTTAATTTTAAGAGTAATTATCTAAAAATCTGGAATAATTTGTGTATTTAATAATAAGTTTAATGACAATAATGCAATTAATGAAAAAGTAAAAAATACTCCTTTTACTTTAGACCTATTGATCATATTCTAAATATAATCCTATGGTCCTAATTTAATTAAATACATCATATGCAAATAATTAAATTAGATAATTAATTTAATCACATTAAATTATTGCAAAATCTCCATAATTTAATATTTGAATTAAATCTTATTTAATCATAATTTAATTTCCTCATTCACTTATTGTTTGAAACACTTATATGCGTGTGACCTAATAGGTTCCCTAATTATATGTCAACTCAAGTCCTTAATTATTTCCTTAAATTAATTTAGGAAACTCTCAAGTGGAATTCCTATTTCCAAAATAGGAAATTTTCATTAAAGGTAATCCTTGTCCAACAAGGATTATATGAATCAAACTTCTTTAATTCATAATCAATTCTCCAATTTAACCTTTTTAACTTAAGTAGATCATGAGCAGTATCTTGCCACACATCATGACCCCCAAATAATTAGAAATTTCTAATGGTAAGTAGAAACCCTAACACATGGATAATATTGTGCTACTAGTCCCTTCATGCCCCTTTACCAAGTTCGGTTTAATGTATGGACATTATGTTAACTCCACCAAGCTGGCTACACCATACTTAGCCCGAACAGTAGTTTCTTGTAATTCGAGCATCATTACTAAAATGATTTCCTTAGAGACCATCTCTAAGTACTATCCACTTTGGCCAAAGATTTCCAATAATGTTCTCATACAAAAGGCCTTAGGTAAAACCCTCATTCTAACAGGAGTTATGATATCCTTTGTTGACTACTTAAATATCTACGAGCATTTCAAACTATACCCAATGTCCACCTTACAAGTAGACCCTTTGGGACTGCTAGGTATGGAATTAAAGTATAACATCTTCACTCTAGATCACTCTTAAACATCTCAAGTCTAAGGACATTTGCACATTTTCATGCTGAGATAAGTCATTAACATTGTTTAGATTTCCATATGACAATCTCCTGCGATCACTCCGATGAAATTACTACTCCTAGTAAGCATCCACATGCTATACTCAAACATCTCAATGTTAGTATCTTTATGAGATTAGATGATTTGATAAAATCAAATAGTATACGCATGTGCTAGTCTTTCTAAATTAATAATGTCCATTCTCATCGATTCTATCACTAGGGAAATTTAGGTTAAAACATAATTACATATGATAAGCATCTCACTATCATGATCTTATCATGAATGCCTTCATGCTATATTTATACCATGGACTTTATTAAATAGTCATGCAATATTACTCTAAACAATAATAATTACTTATTAATAAATAATGCCTTTTTATTGATATATTTCTAAAAACTTCATTACAATGATTGTCTTTAGAGAACCTATACTAACACTCTTGTCTCGTTATATTCCAATCATAAAGTCTAAAGTCCAAACCAAGGTTAAAATCAAATTCTCGTCTCATTTTATTTCATTCCAATATCAAAATCAAATTCCCGTTTCATTTTATTAGGTTCAAACCAATGTCAAAAATATTTCAAGTTAAAATGAAAATCCTATATAATCCTAGGGGGACAGAAGCAAAAATAAAAAGAGCAAAATCCTAACTATGAATCTTCCTCCTCCTAGGATTGATATCCCTTTCATCATCTGAATCATCATTATCAATTGGTCTCTTTCCAACTGCTTTATCAAAATCCCTAACAGCAGTCATCTTCTCAAGATCTCTAATGTTAGTAGTCTTTTTATAAACTTGGACTAAAAGAAAAACTAAAGAAAGAGATGAAGTAGATAGAGCTTATGAAAACTTTGAAACAAATTCATTTTCTTTTCTCTCTAGTGTTCGTCGGCCATACCCCGTCACAAATAACCAAATATTGTTTCTTATTTCATTAGTTGGATGACACCTCATCTTCCATTAAACAAATTAATGGTTAATGGCTAAGGCACATGTTAAGTGTAACACATGTCAACTCAACTAATGCATGTAATTAGTGTGTTGGCATTCTTTTATATTGCCATGTGTCATCCAATGACACAAAGAAGAGCAATTTAGAGTTTAGGGGTTCATAACCCTAAAACTACATTAGGGTTTCCATAACCCAAAATGCCTATCTATGGATTTCTATCCCTTAAATCTAATTTAAAGGTTAGTAACCCTAAACCACCAATTACACTATTTATCCAAATATCAATTTATTCCTTTTGCCAATTTATAACAAATATAAATTAGGATAAATTGACAAACTTAATTTTTGAAATTAAGCATTGGGACATGCTAGGGTCCTGCTTTATCTAATTATTTTAATAAATTAATTAATCAAATTATTTTTGGTCTAATACCACAACTCCATTATGTGTGACTTTCTAAGTTCAAGTCTAATTAGCAATGGGATACGACATAATAAAAATATTTGAGAAACCATTTTCTCAAGCTATTGGAAAATGCCATTTATCCAATTGATCCCATAAGTCATTAGTGACCCTTAGCATTGGATATCATGACTACCTAATTAAAAATGAATGTCGAGCGAAGGTTAACATTCCATGAATCTATTACCAATCATGATTACATGCACTAGAATCCCTTTATTACAAAGTCCCGATTTCAGCTAGATCACGACGGGATGTCAAACCTTAATACTGAAACTCTATGAATCTGTCATTCCGTTCTTTCTCGACTAAATTAGATTCTTATTAGAAAGCATCCTTTCTAATCAATCTAAAATACCTCAGCCAAGCTTTTAACCATCGAAATGAACCTGACATCATACCTCATTTATTCGAAGGAATAAATTCTATATCTGGCTGACCACGAGCTCATTATATACAACTAGAGCCAACACATGCCCATGTATCGGTACATAGATAGTCGAACATGAAAGAAGTATCAATCTCTAATTAACTACATATGAGATAGTTGTGTCCCCTCAGGTCAAAGGATCATATGCACAATCATGATTTGGATGACGGTCGATTAACAAACATTAAAATCTCATGTCGTCCTCATCACACATCACTATTCAATCACATAATCAACTAATGATTAAACGTCCACGTGTTTGTCCTGTTTACCATAAACAAGTAGTTTGTGACTCACTATTTCTATTCCATTAGTATCTAACTAACTGGAAGACAAATAAAGGTGATGGTCTATCTGGACTAATGTTGCCCAAGCGAGGACTCCTACGACCATGAACATATTTTAAGATCTTGTACTAGATTAAGCTATCACACAATTCTCCAATATGAAAAAAAGCTTATCTAACAAGAATCTTATGGATTAGTATTCTAAATAAATGAAAGCATAACAAATTACACATCATTATAAATAAGAATACTATTTATTGCCATTACTGGAAATTTTGGTTACAAATAATTATATCAAAAGTAGCATTGCTCTAGGGCATCCTACAATATCACTAATAAACTCCCATTTGCACTAAAGCCAATCGCTATAGTATCTAAGACCCATCTTCTCAAGATGCACATCTAACCACTTCTAAAACATGGCTTTGGTGAGTGGATCAACAAGGTTATCTTATGAAGCTATTTTCTGCAAGGCTATATTTCCTCTTCCAACAATCTCTCTCATAATGTGAAAATGCTGCTTAATGTGTTTAGATTTATAGTGAGACCAGGGCTCCTTTGCCTGAGCTATGACTCCATTATTGTGGCAGAAAAGAGTAACTGGCGATTCAATGGAAATAACCACTCTAAGTTTGGTGATGAACTTCTTTATCCAAAAAGCTTATTTGGCAGCATCAGAAGTAATAACATATTCAGCTTTTGTAGTGGATTCCACGGTGATAGTTTGTTTAGAGCATCTCCAACACACTATACCTCCATTACAAGTGAATATAAACCCATAGATAGATATCATCCATATCTGATTGAAAATCAAAATTAGTAAAACCATAAAGTTTCAAATCGCCTCCTCTATATGTCAAAATCAAATCTTTAGTCCTATGAAGGTACTTAAAGATTGTTTTGACAATAATCTAGTATTTAACTCCTAAATTAGATTGAAACCGGCTAGTAATACCAATCGCATATATGATATCCAGCCTAGTACACAATATTGCATGCATCAGGCTTCCTATAGTTGAAGCATAAGGAACCTTAGCCATTTTCTCCTTTTCCTCAGGTGTTTGGGGAGAAATACCTTTTAAAAGGTGGATATCATGGTGTATTGTTAACAATCCCCATTTGGAATCCATCATCTTGAACTTTTTCAATATCTTTTCCAAATAAAGACACTGAGAAAGTCCTATAATTCTTTTATCTCTATTCCTATAGAGACGAATCCGGAGAATATTGGTTGCTTCTCCCAAGTCTTTCATAAAGAAGGTTTTTGACAACCAAAATTTTACTGCAGTCATCATTCTAACATCATTTACAATTAACAAAATATCATCTATATACAAGATAAGGAAAGTGAACTAGCTCCCACCAACCTTTTTGTAAACACAAGGCTCATCGATATTCTTAATAAAACCATAAGATCTAATGGCTTCATCAAATCGATAATTCCAACTCATGAAGGCTTATTTCAGGCCATAAATAGATCTCTTCAATTTGCATACTTTAGAACCATCCCGAGATTCAAAACCTCTCGATTGTTATATGAATATGGCTTCCTCAATGAACCTGTCAAGGAACGTAGTCTTGACATCCATTTGCCAAACCTCATAGTCATAGTGTGCAGCAATGGCTAGCAGAATGCAGATCGACTTTAAGATAGCAACTAGAGAGAAAGTTTCTTCAAAATTGATACCTTATCTCTAATTATACCCTTTTGCTACAAGTCGAGCCTTATAGGTTTTCACTTTTCTGTCTGCGCCAATTTTTCGCTTATAGAACCATTTACATCCTATGGGAATCACCCCTTCAAGAGGTTCTACTAGTTATTAGACTTGGTTTGTATACATGGAATCCATTTTAGAGTGCATAACCGTAAGACATTTATCATAGTCTATATTGGTTATAGCCTCCTCTAAGTAGTAGGGACGTCAGAGTCATCGGTCTCTCCAATAATGAACAATTGATGTACATTTTCCATGAGAAACCCATACCTCAATGATGGATGAGATACCCCATTAGATCTACGAAGAGCAGGAGCAGGTTCAATAGTGTTATGATCAATATCCATGATATCATTATATTGAACATCCTCGGATGATGACTCATCCAGTTCTACCCTAGTTATGTTTGCTTCCATCTTGAAGAAACTGTTTCTCCAAGAAAACAACATCTTTACTAACAATAATTGTTTGTTATTTAGGTAGATAAAAGTAATACATAAACTACCTTTAGGATATCCAATAAATCTTCCTTTAATAGATCTAATTTCTAACTTATCTATTTTTAACTTCTTGATATAAGTCGGACAACCCCAAATCCTAATATAATTAAGACTGAGTGTCTTACCATACCATATCTGATACAGTGTTGTAAAAACAGATTTAGAAGGAACCCTATTAAGGAAATGAGAAGTTGTCAACAAGGCATATCCCCCACAAAGAGGGTCAACGTAGCTCATCATGCTTCATACCATATCTAGAAGAATATAGTTTCTCCTTTTAGATACCCCATTCAATTGAGGTGTTCTAGGAATAGTTAACTGTGAGGTAATGCCATTAGCTTTTAGGAATTCAAGAAACTTATACTTAAATATTCACTACCTCGATCTGATTGAAGGTTTTTTTTTATATTCTTTCCCAATTGGTTTTCCATTCCACATTTAAACTCTTTGAATTTCTCTAAAGCTTCGTGTATAAATTTCATTAAATACACATATCCATATCTAGATAGATCATCAATGAATGTAATGAAATATGAAAAATCACCTCAAGCCATTTTTCTAATGGGCCACACACATTACTATGTATAAGCTCTAAAACATCTTTGGCTCTCTCACTTGTTCCTATGAACGGTAACCTAATCATTTTTCCTTGAAGACAAGACTCACAAATTGGATAGGGTTTAGAATCCAAAGAATCCAAGATTCCTTGTTTCTCCAATTTGTTAAGTCTATCTTCTACAATATGTCTAAGTCTTAAGTGCCAAAGTTGTTCTAGACTAGAATCATGCCTAGCCATGACATTAATACCAAACATGCTTGTGGAAGTTTTGTTTGTTTTGTTTTCAAGATAGTATAAACCATAAATAACAAAACCTATGCCTACTATTTTATTATTATAAAATATTTTACAAACATCTCTCTGAAACAAAAGTTCATAGGCCATTATAGTCAAACGAGATTTATAGATAATGTTTCTATAGGCATTTGAAATGTACAAAACATTTTTAAGTAGCAAAATACGATTACAAAGATCTACAAAAGTTGATCCAATTGCTTTTGCCATAATAGACGAACTATCGCCAAGCTTAAGGATCACTTCCTTCTTCTACAAGTCTTGATCACTTGCCAAATCCTGCAAAGATGCACATATATGAGACATAGCACCAGTATCTAGGATCCAAGCACAAGATAAACCAGAATCATTATCAAAAACGTAAGAGATAGAAGAAATACCAGAACTTTCCCCTTTCTCCTTACCTTTCAAGGACTATTTTATCCGAGGATGTTCGAACCTCCAATGTCCCTTTTCCTTGCAATGAAAACACTTGCCTTTGGTCACCTTAGCTCTCCTAACTTTAGTGGACTTGCCCTTTCTAACCCCACCCATTGCCTTAAGAGCACCAGAATCAAACTTTTTCTTTTTCTTGCTCTTATTCTTCTTGTCATTAGAAGAACTGGCAATAAGAGCAACCTCTTTGCTATTAGGTTGGGTGTTTTGGGCTTGAATTAACATGTTCATTAAATATGGAAGAGTGGCCTTAATTTCATTCATGTGAAAAATTACAATAAAAGAGGAGAAAGACTCTGGTAATGACTGGAGTATCAGATCAGTTTGTAGTTGATAGTCCATCAAAAAATCTAGATCCTTCAAGTGTTTAATTAGAGAGATCATTTTCTGGACGTACTCAATAACTTGAGTCCCTTCAGTCATTTTAGCCCTAAACAACAGCTTAAACAAGTCATACCTCACTGTTCGACTTCTTTCATGAAACATCTCCTTGAGATGAGTGATAATGTCACGAGCAGAGTTTGTGTTCTCATTTCTGCAACTCATCGAACATAGATGCTAGAATGTAAGAACGTATAACTAGATCATCTTCTTTCCAGTTCTTTAAGATGGCAAGCTCATCTTGTGTCACCCCCATCGGGAAGTGGTTCAGGTGGACTAGATTCAAGCATATAGCCAATCCTCTCAAAATTTAGAAAAATTCTTAGATTTTTGAACTAGTCCATAAAATTAGTACCATTGATCTTATGACGGTCAAGAATGACAGATAATGGGTTTGACGGTGCCATTTTATCAGAAATATATACAATAGAAAATAACAAATTTAATTAGTGATTTTATTCATAACCACCATAAAGATTTGGTCTTTAATCATTATGGTTTTTCCACTAACTTGGCAAATCCTACACTTCCAAGTAGGAAATGAAAATCTTGTTGGATAGATTTTTAATGGGTGAATGAATTCTTGCAGGTTCATCAATGTCTCTCAAGCTTCACAATGTCCATATTGAAACATTGACATCCCCAAGTGAGCTAACATGCTCAACACAACAAATGTGAAGCTCAATCAATATATGTCCCCTAGTATTATGAACCTTAAGCTTCACAATGTCTTTGTTGGTCTTTCATACTAATTAAGTCCAACCCATTGAAACAGCAAATGCATGAAATTTAACATTCTTGATTCAAGATTCACAATACCTATGTTGCCTATAACACCCTAAGATTTTGTTCATTTGACCTTAAATATACTTCATTTAAGTATAAATGTGCTCTAGTTAAATATAGAAATATCATATTTGCGCGATTAGGCAAATCGCTAAAAATCGACCCTATAGGTAAGCAAGCAAGTCGACATTTCGACTAATGAATGAGTTCATAAATGTGAATAATTAATATCACCATTAGATTCAAAAGCTCAAGAATTATAAGAAATATTATTTCAAAATTGAAATAGGACAAGAAGATGAATAAAAATAAGTTTTGGGTTTAAAACATGAATACGAGAAGTGTTGGGGAGGAAATTGGATTAATTGAAACTTTATAAATATAAATAGCTGAATTTTTTTCTTTTTTCTTTATTTTCTTCTTCTTCTCTTCTTCCCCACACCAGGCAGTGACTCCTCCTCTATTTCCCATATGAATTTCTTCAAGTTTTTCAAGGAAAAATCAAAGAAAACTTGATTAAACCTAGATATAAACTTGTTTCCACCAATCTTTCTAATAAAATCAATCAAAAACATAAAGAAATCCAAATCCTAGCTTTCGACCAAACTGAAACTTCAAGGTAAAATGGTTGTTTCTTCATTCTTTTATGCAATTTTAGATGTATACATGATTAGATAGATGAATTGATTGATAAATAGCAAAATTGATGGAAATTTGATGAAAAACCTAAATTTTTTGTTTATGTCAAAGTTCAATTTTCTATTTAGGTTTCATAATTTCAATTGTTGTTATAATATATTAGTTAGTATCTATTTAAATCTAAATATGTGATAATATTTAGTATAGAATCAAAGGAAACACAAGAATAACACTTTTGCTTGTTATAGGCAAACCGGGGTTTTGTCGCGTAATCAGCTAAATCATTGATTTTGGTGAGCCATATGTATATTATTATGCATGTTTAAATCTTTATTTGAACAATTTGAATCCTTTTTCATTGCTGCATCCATTTTACTGAAATACTCCTATTGAATTTCCTTTGAATTTTCCTTGAATTTAAGCTCCAATTGCATTGTTAACTGTTGTTCATAAACCCTATTTGATAATGCCAATGTGTTTGTTGCCATATGGGCTTGATATGTGAACATTGGCCTTTGATATATAAATCTCAAAACCCTACTTATTTGTCCCTAAAGTTGTGCATACTAAGTACTCGATAAAATGCCCCTTTATATTTTTCATAAGTTAGCTTATCATTACCAGTTTCACCAGCACGAGTGACTTATTTTCTCACCAGCACAAATGTAACTTTTGACATATTGTATACTTGATATTTATATGATCTTTGAAACATTTTGTCCATACTTTATTGCTTCTTTACTATGGATACTAATTCTATGAGATAATATTTAATAAATAAGCTCCATTGAGCTAATGTTTCAGTAACTAAGCCACATTGTTTTTCTTGACAAATTGGAACCTTATTTACTTTTTATAGCCCATATTTATGTTTATATGACAGAGCTTCCTTACAGATGAGGTAGTGGGTAAATACCATCGACATTGTACAAAATGAAAAGCACTCTCTTCTCTCCCTCTGACCAACTCTCTCAAGTTTTTACCTTCCTTAGGTTGGAAATTGCATCTTTAAAGTCTTCCTCAGATTTTGAAGAGTTTTAAAGACTCGAAAATGGCCAATAGTGCCCTAAATTAATCTTCCTTAGATTAATTTAGTCAAAAAGAAGCATCCAACTGGCTCCGAGCCATCGACATAAAAAATAGAACTCTGATTAGGAAAGGAACTCTGACCTCTCTTGATCTGGGAAGTATATCGCTTACTTTCCCAAGATTAGGATCTTTATCAGTCTAAGATTGAGCGATGGGACCGACCCAAAACCCGGCCTTTAACTTGATCGAAATCCAAACCCATTTTCCAAACAGATTGGAAATCGCCTCGCAAAAAGGGCGAACTACGTCAGATTTTGATTTCCATTCAAAGGGATACGTAGGCATGTTCCAATATGGAGTGACAAATTCAATAAACATAAACATCCTTTCTCACATATATTCAAAACCCTGGATATATTTCCTTATTTTTCTTCCACCCTATGTCTTTTTAAGCTTTCTATGTTCTTGCTTTTGCTCACATCACCGTCACCATTACCTACCTCCCTCTCCTTTTCACCCTTAATATTCATCTATACTGCCTCTTTGCAACCTAATACCCTTATTGCTCTTCCACCAGTCTGACTAGGCGGAATTATGATTGACATAAAATCCATAAGGGCTAGAGACTATACCACCGATCAGACTGGTGCATCGAGGCACCTGTGGTTAACCTAGAATCCATAAGGGCTAGAGTTAACACATCGACTCTTAATAAAATGTAAAACTGATTTATATTTATGTACTGCTTTCAATTAATGATTTATTTACTAGTTTAACATCTTATTTTATACATGAAATTGTAATTTTAAGACAAGTCAAAATTTCTTAAATCAAAAACCTAGTCCCCAAACTCAGATTAGTTCGAAGGTCTAGTGATTTTATCCATTGTGCAAAACCAATTTGGTGTCATTTTTTGGGTTTTTCTTTATATTTTCCTAAGAAAAATAAAATTAAGGTGGCTTACCAAAGCATATTTTCAAAATAAACTTGAACTCAAAAACAAGTTTCAAAATACAAATGAAATAAACTTTTCAGAGAATTGAGAAACAGAACCTTTAGGTGGCTAGGTATTCCAGCAATGTGAGACTAAAACCCCTTTAAGAGAGGTGCGACCGTCGGACCATCCGCCGTGCTCCAAGGGAAGGCCTCACAGTTGGAAACTCTATTGGGGATGTGTCACTTTTCAAAATGAAAAATAGGACTACCAATTAATTTTTTGAAAAATATTTTTCAAAAGAAATTTAAAACTTGGCTTTCAATTGGAAATTGACTTTGCATTACATCATACATCACTACATGGACTCCTTGTCCACTACCAGTTACAATTTTCAAACTGGACACTAACTAGCATCGACATGTCCTTAGGTATGTTGGGAGATAGCAAAAGGATCCAAACTCGCAATGAATACTTGATCCTTTTAGAGAGATATACGTACCGTTTGACCCACACAAGTGGTTAGATATATTGCTACTTTGTGGGACCCTGATTCAGCCCAACTACCTATCCTTTATGTAATTGACCTTAGAACTCGACTTTCTCTTGGCGCCTATGTACCATAATAATCAAATATTATGCTCATAAAACCAAATTTCTCATGCAAGTATACATATCATGCATATATGTGGTAACACATAAATCATGCCTTTCCAAACTTGGAAACCAAAAGCCAAGAGTCAGTAGTTGGAACCTAAGCAGTCACCAACCAAGTGAAACTGATCCACTTACCCTAAACAGTACAAACTCTACCTATACCTGAGACAATGAAACAGATCCACTTACCCAAACAGTACAAACCTAACTTGTACCTAAGAGAGTGAAACATATCCAATTACTTAAACATTGAAACCGAACCACTGTCCCATTTACCTAAACAGTGAAATCGACCATTATCCCATTTATTTAAATTGAGAAACTGACCCACTACCCCATTTACCTAAATAACGAAACAGATCCACTTACCTAAACAGTGAAACAGAACCACTATCCCATTTACCTAAAAAGTGAAACCGAACCATTGTCCCATTTACCTAAATAGTGAAACTGACCCACTTTTTCATTTATCTAAACAGTGAAACCGACCCACTGTCCTATTTACCTAAATAATGAAACTGACCTACTATCCCATTTACCTAAAATAGTGAAACCGACCCACTATCTCATTTACCTAAATAGTGAAACCGAGCCACTGTCCCATTTACCTAAATAGTGAAACTGACCCACTATCCCATTTATCTAAATAATGAAACTGACCTACTGTCTCATTTACCTAAACAGTGACATAGATCCACTTACCTAAACAGAGAAACCGAACCACTGTCTCATTTATCTAAACAGTGAAACCGACCCATTATCCCATTTACCTAAACAGTGAAACACATCCAATTACCCAAATAGTACAAACCTTACTTGTACCCGAGATAGTAAAATATATCCACTTACATGTCACGTCCCGATATTGGACTGCGACGGTCCTAGGATGCGGGAGATGCCAGAGGCGACCGGCACCCATAAAATCTACTATCACATGCAATTACTAATTCTCATTAATTTATTAATCAATTACTTAATTACTATTCATTTTGTCAATTTGTAATATGTCTGTAAATAATACTGCAATTGGCTGTAGCATTCATCATATCATGCTATACCATTAATTATACTCCATATTATGCCATACATATATGTTCATATACTAAATATACTGCATACAACCCATGGAGCAACTAGAATATGAACATATAAAAATAGAGTGTTCATAAATAATTACACTGCTATAAAATACTGCAGGAATCCATAGAGAGTCAAAAACTGGATTTTTGCCTCCTACTCTGTACCAGAAAATGGAAAACAATGAAAGGGTGAGTATATAAGATACTCAGTGAATTTAATATGCATCGACTATAAATAT
>CANXYC010402388.1:0-10098 GCA_948193065.1 Aleurites moluccanus
AATCATCAAAACATCAATTTGATTCCAAGTTCTTCCTATTAGGGTTTCAATCCAACTTTTTGAATTCTAACCATACAAAATATGTTTTGATCACTAATAAATATCAAGGAACATCATATAAACATCATTGAATCAAAAGAACTTCAAAACCATTAACTTACCAAAAGTTCTTCAAAATCATCTTTGAATTAATTCTTAGCCTAAATGAGTTTTTCCTTGAAATCTAAGGTTATATTTGTGTTCACAAGGTAGGAATTAGTATATTTCCATCCAAAAATGGAAGAAAATCATAAAGTTTGGTGTATGGATGGAGTGGCCGAATCTTTGGTGTGATGAACAATGAAAATTCTAAACTTTTTAAGCTTAAGAAAGATGACAATGTTGAAGTGGTGGGAAAAATCCACCTAAATATCAAAGTTGTGATTCCATACATTCGATTTATAATAAAATTGGTGAAACCTAGCCATCCATCCATCCATCTTTCATACTTTTATGCCATTGGTTAATGAAAGTCAATATTGATGGCTATAATATACATTTGCCACACCAAATCCAAAACCAAAGCTAGTAATCCTATACATTGTGCTTGTGATAGCCATTTTGAATCCTATTGATCTAGCCATCCATTTCGTCATCATTTGATCCAATAGTTAGATTTATTCAAGCCTAAAATGATACCATGGAATTGCATACACCATATAATTCCATATATGATTTATTCAAGCCTAAAATGATACCATGGAATTGCATACACCATATAATTCCATATCTCAAAGGAAAATACTATGTTGTCCTTAGTTCAACCGAAGCACCTCAAGCACCTCAATTGAGTGGCTTACCAGACACTATTTTCAATCGGGTTTATTTCTCCATCAAAACTTCAAATAAACTAATTAACATCATTTTCATGTCCTTAAATTCTTTTCTACCCTCAAAATATCATGTTAATTCCATAAAAACTCGAAGGGGTGTGAAATGACCATTTTACCCCCAGTTCACAAATTTTGAGTTTTTCCCGATTTCTTCCTAACAGCCTTTGATGCACTTTTACATGTGTAAAACTGTCTAAAACATGCATATTCATACAATTTAAGCAATAACATGCATATTACATATCATATAAACAAACAAGAAATCCCCTTAGGTTTGCCCTTTGAAGCTTATGTTTTAAGCCTTTAAGCTGGGGTGTTACTGTAATTGCCTGTCAACGTCACGGCTGATCTGTTTTAAATATAGCCATTGGAAAAAAAATTGGTGGTAAATCTTACATTAAATGCAACTAGAACAGTCATATTTAATGACCATTCATTGAAGGCTATAAATACATAAAGATTTGAAGTTCTAATAACAAGAGAAGTACATATCTTAAGAGAAATAAAATTGATGTTGATTCATACTTTATTTTTCACTTTTCCTAAACTCTTTGAGCTTTATTTCTTATTCTTAGTGTTCTTACTAGCTTTTGCTAGTCTTAGCTATTCATACTTCATTGTATACCATTGGAATTGCTTTGTTTATGTTTAGAGAGACTTAAAAACCTCTATCTCTTTTATTGAGAGTAAAAATCTGAGTTGTAACTCAATGTGTAGATGGTGAAATCCTTAAAAATCTATTGTAATTGATTTAGGTGGTGCACCCGGTTCTAGTGGAACCTCAATATCGGGTTGATATTGAGAGAAGTGGACGTAGGAGAAGGAATTTGGCTTTGAACTACCATAAATTGGTTGAGCTCTCTTAACCTTTATCTTTTATTATTGCTTGTTATTTAAAATTAATATATCTATTACATATTAGTTGTGTATTTTTTTAAAGATTTTTAAACTCCTATTCACCCCTCCCCCCTCCTCCTCTAGGAGTATTGCCAAAGTAGTATTCACATCATTATCATTGCCAATATCAGTCATTAGACATTTCATATATTATATTAACTATTTGTAAACTTTTATCACAATCATAACATATTTTAAATCACTTTATATTAACTGTCATTATTAAATATCCACACAAAGCTTAATACATCTATTCTCTATCTAGTTACAGTACAGTACCATGGAGCATTTAGAGTTGTTACCTAAGACCAATTACTACAAATATATACCTTGAAGATATTAACATTCCAAGTGGGAGGAAAAAAAATAACTTGGAATCCGCCACCTCTATCTTATTCCTATAAAATACTTAGTGAATTTACTATACACCATATCACATGCAGGCTAGGTTACAAAAGTGAAAGGATAAGAACAATGATCAAAGAATAAAAGTTTGCACACCAATGTTCTAAAGGGGTTAAATTAAATAATAAAGATTAACAGTGTCAATAATACATTAATGAGCAAGAATCAAGGTTTCAATAATGTCCAAAGTGGGTTCGTGTGTAAAAGTGACAGATAAAAGGGGTTTGTAACTGTAGTCGAAATCCGCAATGTACATAAGGTGGGCCAAACCTTATAGCTGAGACAAGTCCCTTCCCAGCTAGGGTCCCGGACATTTAGCCCTGTCTAATAGGCCACTGTGCACAATGCCGATAGTTTTCCCCTTACTACCCCATCGGTATAGTAGTTCTATCAAATACACACATATAAGGTAGTAAATGCAATATAGATCATCAATGAGACGGTTTCCATAATCAGTATTTAATAATAGTACAGTATACAATATTAACAGTCTACAATCAATGAATAGAACAAATTAGTTGTATATTGGTTAGGTATCAATGGTAGCTTTATCAATAAACTAAATAAGCAAGTGAAGGTCAATTAATAATATATCAACCCATTGCCATTATCATCGTCGCCATTTGCTAGCCAATGTCGCTGGTGACAATGGCATTGAGCTTAGGTAAAAAATATCAATAGTAATGGTTCATATAGGACTTTTATTGAATAGTTGATGTGCATAAATTTGTTTGCAATTTGATAGAATTTGGGTGCAAGATTTCTAAAGTCCAAATATTCAACAATAATATCACAATATCAATAATTGAATAGGCTCAACATTTTCAACAATTAATAAGATTTAATCAATAAAAAATAAACTTGGAAACAAGTTAACAAAGAGGTACAAAGAGAAAAGTCAAGGTAGGCCATTCGGCCAACAACACAAATCCAAAACAAGCTTCCATAATTCAATACAATGATTTATACATGCAATTTGATGCATAGTAAACTCACCTCAGTCCATAACCTTTTACATTGTTGATCCCTTTTCCTTAGTCCAATGTCTTAGCCCTTTTGGTTCCTATCACTTCTTTATTCATTCTTTCATGCTACACAGCTAATTAATTTTCAATTTAGATTCCAATTAACATATAATTACACTACTTATTCTTATACTAAAGGATTTCATAAAATTTCCAATTTCTAGGTTTTCAATATATAGAAAACCTTACTGGCAGCTTATGTTCCTTTTCCCATATCTCTTTCTATACTTATCCAATTGCTTCAATTCTTATTCCTACTTAAATTAAACATCTAAAGTTTTAATATATCTAAAAATCAAATTTTTATAATTATTACATGATTTATGGTAAATTTTCTAAATCTGTTATGAATCCTATCTTCTTCCCTACAACTTTTATCCGAGTAGCCTCTACTATTTCACTTGCAACTCAATGTGTAGATATCCAAATTCTACTCTGTTTTTTAAAAATTTAGCCAAGACATAAGGGAACATTTTTTATATTTTGTGTTTTTCTTGATTCTGTCCTTCAAGTCCTCAAAATTACAAAACTCAATAAGGTTTCTCAGTGGAATCTCCAATTTTGACCAGTCCTACTCAGTAGCTTATATCTCTTAACACTGTATGAATTTGATAAAATTTCCTAAAGGCATATAATCTAGACACATATATCTACATTTATACTTTTTCAAATTCCATCTTTAAGGTTATAAAATTTATTCTATAACTTTCTGCTCTAATCTTGACAATTCAGAATTCACAACTTAGAACCTCAATTCAACAATTTAATTAACGATCCTATACTTCTAATTTACTAAAATAAGTTAAAACTAACAAATTCAATTTAACCTTCCTAATCTTAATTTCAAATATACCTAATTAGCTCAATTCATCCAATCAACCAATTATTATTTACTTAGAATTCATTAAAATGAAATTAAAACCAAGAACTTGAATTAATTCTTTCTAATTTCAAAAATAGAATTTCACAACTTCAACCCCTAGCTCATAGATTTCTTATATGCCTTAACACATACCAATACTATTTAATTTTACCAATTTATCAACTAATCCATCAATAAAATCTATAAAATCAAATTAAAATTGAAGTCAGAAAATTACCTTAATTAGGCTCCCTTGAAAACTCCTTTTAATACTCTAATCCCTTAGGCTTATTTTCTATATCAATGGCTTTTATAGACATAGGAAAGAGTTTTTAACATCTTAATTATGAAAGACTTGATGAAAAGATTGATGAATTTAGAAGAAAATTGAGTGAGATTAAAGATGAAGTTGGAGAAGGAGGTTTCGGGTGGCATAGGAAAATTGGCTAACTTGATATGTTTAACTTATGTTTTAGGTATGTTTAAATAGATTTAAGCAATTAAATTAATAAATAAATCAATAATTAGTTTAATAAACAAATACTTAAAGATATAAATTAAAAAAAAATAACAAAATAATTACTTTTGTGGTTAAGGATTTAACCAAATGTCAACATATAAAAATAAATATAGAATTTTAAGAATTTGGAAAGTAATTAATTTAGGTAGAAAAGAGACCAGTTGGCCGGACAACGTTTTCTCTTATTAAAATTCGAACTATGTTTCTATCTCTAATTATTCAATCAATTGAATCCTATTATTCACTCAATTAATTAATTTAGCATACTCCTCATGTATACTAAAATTACGTTCTCTTAAATGTCAAAATTTGAAATTCCAATCTTACTAGTTGTTCTATTAATTCTTATGCCATAGTTCAATTAATCTTTATTACTTAGGTTCACTTAAGTCTACTTAGATTCTAGGGTGTTACAATTGCTCACTGAAATTTTTATCTCACTCATTCGTGGTTTATCATTTTCCAGGAGCAAATAGTAGAAGCTAATTCTTGAGTCATTCCTTCTCCAAAATTGGAACTTCTAAAACTCCAATGTAAATATTTTCTTTTATGGAGTTATGTGTAAACTCTTAGAAGCTCCATGGGTACTATTGGGGAATACTTATTTGTAAGTGACTTATGTTAAAAATGTGCTTGTAAATGTGAATAACTTTACTTATATGAGTATAATGTTTAATGAATATCATATTAAAGATCATTTGAGAAGTTGAGTTCTTTATTCATATGAATTGATGAAATGTGAAATTGTTTGAGAATTTATATATGCGATGATTGAAGATAAGTAAATGAATCATTGAAGTGAGGTATAAGGATGGTATAAAAGTGGTGGATATACAGGTTATGATTCTGGGGACTGATTTGATTTGGAAAGTATGAGTTATGTGATTTGAGGTTCTACGGGTATTGGCTAGTAGTCATGTCCCATACCCTAGGACCATCATATGTCCAAAGTGGGGATATGACATTAAGTGGTTGTTCTTAATTCTCATTTAACCTTCATACAAACCCATATTTATAACCTTACATGAAATAAAGTTGTTTTGCTTCATTAGTGCAGTTATTAGGTTTTCCAACAGCTAGTTTTTTTTGTCTTTTTTTGCCAAGTTGCAGTTGCGACAGTTTCATCATGCCCACTATTAATGAACTTCACAACTGCTACTTCTCATTCACGGCTGTGACTTTCTTTCAGTTATGCTTGCAACCAATTTTGTCACGACTGTAAATATTGCCCTGCTCAGGCCTAAAGCTATTGGATCTCTAAGTATTTCTTAGTAGAGGCTGCTACTCCCAAGTTGTGGCCGCAACTTCCACTAGAACTTTGACTCTAAGCTTCTAGACCTCTTACTTGCCCCTATGACTCTTTGGTAATGACTGTGACTTCTCTTTGTGAAACTTGGTAGCGCTTGCTCCTGCAAATTAGAGGCTACGAAATTTTCCCTGTTCTAAGACTTAATCTTCTGGACCTACTGCAGTCCTTAGTCATAGCTACGACCTTCTAGTAGCAGCTACGACCAATCTTCAGTCTTGAACTAAGCTTTTGGACTCCTTAGTTGTGGCTGCGACTCTCTAGTGTCCACTACTTGAGACAATTCCTACAACTTTGAAATTTTCGTTTTGGCTATCTTGCATATACAAACAAACTTGTTAATTCTTTAATTAGTTATTTGTAACCACCAAAATAAGCATGTTAAGACATTTAAGTCTAAAAAATACTCCCAATGTCCCAATATAAATATCCTAGTTTCTATTTTGGTTTATCCCAATTTAATTGTCTTATTTCCTAATTTAAATTATATTTTACCTTAACATTCTAATAATACCCTTATATATTTGATCTTATATAATTAATATAAACTTGAGAAAATAAAAATATTTATTATCTTTTAAAAAATAAGGAGAGAGATATTAAAATAATAAAGGAAATGGTTGTATTTAATAAGAAGGGAGTAAAGGTTAAAATAGTCCAAAAAAATTTCTTTATATTTGTGTATTTTATAACTAGAACATTTATTTTGAGACGAAGGGAGTATAACTATATATTTATAAATACATGTGGTGATGTGGCATCTGGATAATGACGTATCATGAACACGTAGCATTTTAAGTGCTGAGTCTGTTAAGGAGAGTTCTACTCTAGTTCAATAATTTAAACTACTGTTATAAATCTTTTAAAAAATAAGGAGAGAGATATTAAAATAATAAAGGAAATGGTTGTATTTAATAAGAAGACAGTAAAGGTTAAAATAGTCCAAAAAAATTTCTTTATATTTGTGCATTTTATAACTAAGACATTTATTTTGAGACGAAGGGAGTATAAATATATATTTATAAATATATGTGGTGATGTGGCATCTGGATGATGACGTATCATGCACACGTAGCATTTTAAGTACTGAGTCTGTTAAGGAGAGTTCTACTCTAGTTCAATAACTTAAACTACGGTTATAAATCTTAGACTAACCTATAGCTGTATTGTTTATCAGTTCTACCTAATACTTATCCTAAGACTTGTATATATATGTAATCTTATTTACAATTAATACAAGACAAGAAACACATTCAACATAAAATTCTTATTCTTTACATGGTATTAAAGCTATAGTTGCTCCAACGAGTTTTTTCTTTTCATCTTCTTTGATTTCTTTCTGTTCTTCTCCAGTTTTATTTATATTTCTTCTCTTCAATGACTGAATTTTCTAGCTCTACCGATAATGCATCCGGTCATACCACACCTAATACCAATTCTTCTAATTCTTCTTTTCCCATATCTAATTCAATCTCATCCTCTTCATCAGCTCATCACACTTTTGCTATCAAACTTGCCATTAAAAACTATTTGGCATGGAAGACAGTTACAACCTCTTATAAACTATCAAAATTTGGCTTCTTTTATTACTGGTACACCCCCTCCACCAGAAACCATTCTCTCTATTGCTTCATCCTCTAGAACCATTACTAATCTCGAATATCAAACCTGGTTCACAAGGGATCAGATGATACTTTCCTGGATTTTATCTTCTCTAACTGAACTAATATTTCCATATATAATTGGTTTAACATATTCCGTTCAAGTGTGGTAGGCTTTGGCGAATGCCTTTGGCTCGGTTTGTCAAAATTGCCAATTATAAGAACTTAAGAAAAATGATTTATATGTCAATGAATATTTGCAAAAGTCAAAAGCTCTTGTTGATGAGCTTGAAATAGCAAGTTGAAAGATCAATCCAATTGAGTTCAATGCGATTATATATCACAATATTAGAAGTGAATATCATGGTATAATTACTGCATTAAATCTTCATCCTACCCCTCCTTTGTTAATGAGTTGTATGGGCAATTAGTTGCTCCTGAAATTCTTCTCAAAAGCCTTTATGATCTTCCCTAAGCTAATATTATTACAAATCAATCTTCTTTCCCATCTATTGGCATTTTACCTACACCGCCACCCTCTACCACAATAGCAATTTGCTCCTATGAATAATCACTGGCCACAAGGACCTTGTCAAATTTGCATTCTTCGTAATCACACTACTAATCTATGTCAAAAATGTTATAGTAATTGCAAAAATTATAACTCGCAGGCTTATCAATTTTCTGCTAGTTCATTTTATCCTCTCAATTTCTCTGGTGGTCATCAAGCTCATCATATATATGCTACTCCGTTTTATCCATCCCCTCCAATGGGTGTCCATGATTTTCATGCATGGCATCCTAACACTTCAGCCACATCTTATGTTACTCCTGATCTTGCAAGTTTAAGTGTGGCATCTGATTACAAAAGGAATGACAATCTTCATATTAGTCATGGTACAAGTTTGCAAATTTCTCATGTTGGAAATATTTTTTTTTTATTCTCCTAGAGGTTCCTTTAAACTGAATAATGTTCTTTGTGTACCAAAAATTGTTCGTAATCTAATTTATGTTCAACAATTTATAAAAGATGATAACTGTTTTTTTGAATTTTGGCCTTCCTATTTTTCTATTAAGGATCTGGTAACCCGGAAGTCTATTCTCAATGAACCAAGTAAGGAAGGATTATATGTGCTGCTGATTCCATCCGAGAAGAAAGCAATGATAAGTGAACAAAGTACACCGGCTAATTAGCATGCTCGTCTTGGCCATCCTCAAAATCGGACAATTCAACAGATTATTAAAGATTTTAGTTTACCTTGTTCTTCCAAAAATTCTATGTCATTTTGTTCATCATTTGCCTTAGGAAAATTGCATAGATCTCCTTTAGCTTTTGTTACTCATTTAAGTCAATCTTTATTTAAAGTTGTTCACTCTGATGTCTAGGGCTCAACTCCAATTTTGTCTTCTTTAGGTCATCATTATTGTGTTATGTTTATTGATGATTTTAGTATATTCTCTTGGATTTATTTCTTAAAGAATAAAAGTAACTTATTTTCAGCTTATAACGAATTTGAGATTTTCACTGCTAGACAATTTAATTCTAAAATAAAAACTTTTCCAATCAGACTTAGGTGGTGAAAACCAACCATTAAACAAGTAATTTAAAAGTGTTGGCATTACACATAAAAGAGCTTGTCCTTATACCTATGAGCAAAATGGAGTCTCTGAATGAAAAATATGGCTTCTTATAGATATGGCTTTAACATTACTTGATCATGCTCATTGTAACACCTTAGCCTAAACCTAACCTGAACCATAAAAGGGGAAACTTAGGGGGAAATTTTTCTTTAATTTGAACTTATGAATGTTATGTATTTATGCATGAATTTGACAGATATGCATGTTATATGATGAGTTTGAGTGAATAAAAGGGGTTTAAAAGCTATTAGGACAAAATTGGAAAAATTTGAGTTTTTGGTGAACTGGGGACAAAATAGTCATTTCGCACCCCCTTCGAGTTTTTATGGAATAAATAGCATATTTGAAGGTAGAAAAGAATATTAGGACATGAAAATGATGATATTACATTTAAATGAATAATTATAGGAGAATTAAACCCGGTAGAAAATAATCTCGGGCTAAGCTGCTTGATTTGGGATTTCAATTAAACTAGGGGTAGTTTGGTCTTTTCCTATGCAATATGGAGTTATATAGTGTATGCAAACCTATGGAATCCTTGTAAGCTCATCTAAATCTAACCATTGGATTAAAAAATGAAGAAATGGGTGGTTGGATAGCTAGGTTTCACCTTATGTACCATAAACTTGATGTATAGGATAATTCCATTGATTTTTAAGTTGATTTTTCCCACCTCTTCACCATTCTTCTTCTTCCTTAGCCAAAAATTTCAGCCAATTTTCTCTTTCCTCCATTACAAGTTTCAGCCAACCTTGATTAAAGCCAAATCTTGTTGTTTTCTTTTATTTTTTGATGGAAACTTGTTAATTCCATCATCCTAAATACAATTATATCCATAGATTCAAAGGAAAAACAAGAAAAATCAAAGAATCAAAGCTTTGAAGTTTTTGAAGAACTTTTGGTAAGTGATTGATTTTGTGATTCTTTTGATTCAAATATGTTCTTAATATGTTCTTTGATGTTTATTAG
>CANXYC010402435.1:0-13104 GCA_948193065.1 Aleurites moluccanus
CTACATATTCTGCGACATCTCTTTTCATTCCACTCCACCAATATGAATTCTTAATGTCATGGTACATCTTTGTTGCACCAGGATGCACATTATACTTGGCATGATGTGCTTCCTTAAGAATCATATCTCTCAAACCATCAACTGCTGGAACACATAACCTGCAACCATGCCTTAACATGCCATCAGTCACAGTAAATCCTGGAGCTTTTTCTAATCCCACATCATTCTTTATCTTCACCAACTGAGGGTCTTTGTCTTGAGCTTCTCTAATTTGATCAATGAGAATCGACTTGACTTGGAAATTTGCCAAAAGCACTCCTGAATCTGACAATTCCAAACTGATTCCTATATCATGCAATCTCTGCACTTCCCTCACTAATGATCTTCTACTCACTTGAATATGGGCTAAGCTTCCCAAAGACTTCCTACTTAATGCATTGTCTACAATATTAGTTTTCCCTCGATGATACAAGATTTCACAGTCATAATCGTTAAGCAATTCGACCCACCTTTTTTGCCTAAGATTTAGATCTTTTTGCTGAAATATATATTTCAAACTCTTATGATCTGTGAAAATCTCACATTTCTCTCTATACATGTAATGTCTCCATATCTTCAGGGCAAATACAACTGCAGCCATCTCAAGATCATGAGTTGGATAATTCACTTTATGTTTCCTCAACTGTCTAGAAGCATAGGCTATCACCCTTCCATGCTGCATAAGCACAAAACCAAGCCCTACTCTCGATAAATCACAATACACCACATATCCTCCTTCACCCGACGGCAAAGCTAAGACAGGTGCCGTGGTGAGACAAGTATTTAACTTTTAGAAGCTCTTATCACATGCATCTGATCATAGAAATTTAACTTGCTTCTGGGTAAGCTTGCTCAAAGGAGCTGCAATCTTAGAGAAATCTTGAACAAACCTCTTGTAGTAGCCTGCCAAACCCAAGAAATTTCTAACTTCTGAAACATTTGTGGGTCTAGGCCAACTAAGAATTGCATCCACTTTTCTAGGATCAACTTTAATCCCATCCTTGCTCACTATATGCCCCAGAAAGCCCACACTCTCAAGCCATAATTCACACTTTAAAAAATTTCCAAACAGTTGATGCTCCCTCAAAGTCTGCAACACAATCCTAAGATGTTCCTCATGCTCTTCTTCACTTTTAGAATACATAAGAATGTCATCAATAAACACAATGACAAACTTGTCCAAAAATGGCCTGAACACCCTATTCATCAAATCCATGAATGTAGCTGGTGCATTAGTCAATCCAAATGGTAACACTAAGAACTCATAGTGTCTATATCTAGTCCGGAAAGCCGTCTTCGATACATCCTCATTCCAAATTCTCAACTGATGGTACCCCGACCTCAAGTCTATCTTGGAAAATTGATTTGCACTTTGTAACTGATCAAATAAATTATCTATTCTTAGAAAAGGATACTTATTCTTGATAGTTGCCTTGTTGAGCTGTCTGTAATTTATGTATAGTCTCATAGAACCATCCTTCTTCTTTACAAAGAGTACAGGTGCACCCCATGGTGAATTGTTAGGCCTGATAAATCCTTTGTCAAGCAAATCTTGTAATTGAGTCTTCAACTCTCTCAATTATACTAGTGCCATACGGTATGGAGGAATAGAAATCGGACTCGTGCTAGGTAGCAACTCTATACCGAACTCTATCTCTCTATCCGGTGGCAAACCAGGTAAATCTTCAGGAAATACATCTGGGAACTCGTTAACAGCAGGAATCCGTTCCAAATCTTGTACTTCCTTTTGAGTATCTCTGACATAAGCCAAATATCCTTGGCATCCTTTCTTCATCAATCTCTTCGCCCTTAAGTCTGATATCACATTATATGGTGCTTCACTCCTTTCCTTTTGAAATTCAAAATCCTCACCTAAAGCTGATTTGAAAACTATCTTCTTTCTATTACAATCTATGGTAGCATAATACTTGGACAACCAATCCATGCCCAAAATCACATCAAATTCTAACACAGGCAATTTAATCAAATCCACATTAAAACTTTTGCCACCTATACTAATACATATGAGGGATAAAAATTTTGAACTTCAATCTCTTTCTCTAAAGGAGTAGAAACCACCAACACAGATTCAAGAAATTCACAGGGCACATGCAATTTCTTAGCAAAATATGATGACACAAAAGAATGCGTAGCTCCTGTATTAAATAATACTCTAGCATTCAAGGCTTGGATCGGAAGAATACCTGTAACCATTGTGTTAGATTCCTGGGCCTCATGCTGTGCTAGAGCAAAAACTCTACCTCTACTTCTACCTATGGGAACTGACCCCGAAACCTGAGCCACATGCTGACCTAACTCTCTATCAGCCTCTATAGTCCTGCCCATAATACCTCGGCCTATACCTTGCTGCTGACTAACACCTCTTTCCCTAGTCATCTGAACTGTGGCCTGAGAAGCCTGCGGTCTTCCTCCACCGGATGGTTGCGGACAATTCTTGAGGAAATGACCTTGCTGTCCACACCTAAAGCATGCTCCTGAGGCATAGCAACAAGGGCCATTATGAAATTTACCGCATGTAGAACATAAAGATTTAGGAGCTCTAGATGGTGCAAAGTTAGCTGAACCATGACTCATCTGAGAAGTGGGTCCAGGAGTAGTCTGACTCTGCTATGGCCTCTCTGAAGGTTCTCTACACCCACTCCTAGAAGCTGACTGGTGAGTCACCCCAATACTTTTCATTCCACTTTCTTGCTTAGAAGAACTGTCTGCTTTAAATTTCTTCTTCTCAACTCTTTTGGATCTAGCTTCCATTTCTCTATTCTCAATTATCTTAGCTTTGTCCACTAGCTTAGAATAGGAATCAAACTCAGGAGCAGCTAGGAGTTTAAATAATGGAGCCACTAATCCTCTGCTAAACCTTTGAATCCGTGCCGCTTCTGTAGGCACCAAAGTTGGAGCAAATTTGCTCAACTGACTGAACTTCCTGGCGTACTCTGAAACACTCATACCAGGTGTCTAAACCAATCTTTCAAGCTCTAGAGACTTAGCTTCTCTCACACTCTCAAGAAGAAATTCATTCAGCACCAGTTCCTTGAATCTCTCCCAAGAAAGATTTTTATTTTCCCGAAGCATGCCAAAAATGCATCTCTTGAACCAATTCTTGGCTTCAGCTTTCATTAAATAGCCCACAAACTCTATAGCTCTTCTATCGGGAATCCTCGAAATCTATACTTTCTCTTTGATTTCTTCTAGGAAATCTGTAGGATCCACCTCACCTCTATACTCTGAGGACTTAAGCTTAAGAAACCTCTCAAATGATACATCTTCCACTTGATGTACAACAGGTGGTGGAACTATCGGAGGAACAGGAATTTCTGGAACTTGAACTGGAAGTACATGTTGCTGCCTTTGTTGAGTAATGAACTCAGCTATCATTGCATAATTCCTCTGCAGCTGATCTAATTGCTGAGCTATATGAGCCACATCCACTGGTGGCACAGGTGGAACCTCAACTCCTCCATTTCCACCCATAGAACCCTCTTAAGAGGGTAGATCTCGCCTAGAACAGCCTCGACCTCATCCTCTACCACTCCGTGGAGGCATCTCAATACTGATAAGAAGAATAAACAATATCAAACTTACTACGCATACTTAACGCATATATATATACCAAAGGAAGACATAATTGAACGAGACACAAATTCTATGCTCCGTAGTTATCTTAATCAATACTTATACTAATGCTCATGCATCTCTTTCTATCTTCTATGTTAAGGATTATAAACCTATAGCTCTGATACCACCTCTGTCACACCCCAACTCCAATGGTGCGACGGTCCTAGGGTAAGGGTAGGTTTAAGGCCACTATAAACCCGTAGAACCCTCATATCCAGGATCTCATACACATTTCATATTTACATCATATATGATTATCATTAAAACATTCATTTCAAAGATTTAGATAATCACCATTCATACATATATATGTTTATCATTAAAGAATTTCCTCTTGTTCCTTACCGATCAAAAGATACTTCCTACATCACTAAGGAACAAGGGTAATTCAATTACAACAGTTTAGACATCAAAATATTATCATCCTCAACATCTAACTACGGAGATATAGAGTATACTCCCAATACATACAGTACCATAATACAATTCAATAAATATATATAAATCAAAATGATTACAATGGAGACTTCTTGGAGGAATGAATCAAGAAGCTCTATCTTCTATATTAACTCCCTCACGAACTACACTATCACCTGAAAATCCACAGAAGAGGAGTAAGCCTTCAACTCAGTAAGATATGAACATGCAATATAAAAGAAATACATCAATCCAAAGGAAAGGTCAATCCAAAGAACATGGGTAAGAAAAATATCAAATGGTTATGGTTACAAGAACAGAAGTGCTCACAATCGAATAGCACTATCAAATTACATGGTAGAACTATAGAGTGCATCAGTAGCCTTGCTACTTATCACAACAGAGCGCATTGGTAGTCCTTGCTACCTTATCACAAACGCATGCTTGGCCAGGCATACGCCTAGAGCTCATGGTCCCCTCTAGGTGGAACACTGATAAAAACCCTATCAGCTAGGTTCCTAAAGTGCACAAGGACCAATGAACTTACTCTCATTGGGAAGAGCATTCTATCCATAGGGTCATACGGTTACAATCTCACAAGAAATATATTGGTCACAAGACCATCAACATATAACATAAATTCAGTCAAGTTAACAAATAGGTTTCACATGAACTTGATCCAAGGAAAGATAACCAAGTCATTTACAAGATAAATATAGCAATCCCATGAAACAATTATCATTGGTTTGAGAATATCATGGAAACTTTAATTAATAGGTCATTAATACAATGTCATATTTGAGAAGGAAAGGTTTGGACAAATCATTCCAAAGAAACAATATGCATATGCAATGTTTATACTTACCTCTACACAAATTCATACTTGTATTATCCTCAATAGCTTAATCATTCAATAATCTCCTCAAATTCTTGAGTTCTCTTCTCCTATGAAAAATTCCCCAAATATTCAAAATTAGGGTTTTTCTTAATCAATAATACATAATATGATTCCTTATAATTTTAACCATCTTATAGTTTCTATTTTTGATTCCCAACATCAATTTAATTCATCTCTTAAAGAAAAATATGAATTTAATTACTAATTTACTGTTCACATCACTATTCATGATAATTCATAAATTCTGGTTTCTCCCACATTAATTGCAATTAATAGCCTCAAAATGCTTGTAATAAATCCTATATACCCATAATTAACTATCCTAACTACCAGAATTTATTAATCTAAAGAGATAATGATATTTGAAGAAAAATTACCTTATTTCTCCAAAACTGATTTCCTTGAAAAATCTGCTTTGGAATTGAAGATTGATGCCTTAGAATGTGATAATTTAGTGATTTAATGCATTAATTCTGAGTATTAATGCATTAGAAAATAAATGGAATAAATCTGAGAAGAACTGAAGAAGAACGAAGAGAAGAAGAAGAAAAAAATCGTAAAGAAAATGGCTACTGGGCACTGGTTAAATAGGCTATTGCCTCAAAATCCGCCTCGCCAGCTCGCCTCGCCAAACCGCTCTGGCAATGCCACCTCGCATAAGCTAGCTTGCAAATACTATTTCGCATTGCCGGCTCGCAATGCCACTTCGCATTGTCGGCTCGCGAATGCCACTTCGCCAATTGTCGCCTCGGCAATCCCACTTCATATATGCCACGTCGGCAATGCCTCTTCGCCAAACTTGCCTCGCCTAACTCCACTTCGCATATGCCACCTCGACAATACCTCTTCGCCAAACTTGCCTCACCTAACTCCACTTCGCATATGCCACCTCGACAATGTCTCTACGCTAAACTTGCCTCGCCTAACTCCATTTCGCATATGCCACCTCGGCAATACCTCTTCACCAGACTTGCCTCGCCTAACTTCACTTCGTATATGCCAACTCGGCAATACCTCTTCGCCAGACTTGCCTCGCCTAACTCCACTTCGCATATGCCACCTCAACAATACCTCTTCGCCAAACTTGCCACGCTTAACTCCACTTCACATATGCCACCTCGGCAATACCTCTTCGCCAAACTTGCTTCGCGAATGCCTCCTCGCAAATGCCAGATTCTGCCGAGCTGGAACCCTTCCTCAACAACTCATATTAAACTAGCTCAAAAATGATCTTCAAACATCCAAAATCCCTGATTCTTTTTGTCACTTAAAATAGACACTCAGACGTCCAACATATCCAAAATTCAAATCAAAAGGAGGTCTACAAAAACTATGGTGAATCTCTAAAGTTTACCCTGACTTTACTTGCCTAAACTCATCCGAACAAGTCTGATTAATTCTACTCTCAACTGAGTTACACTTATCCAATTCTTCTGAAATTTTACAGTCAATAACATAACACATAAAGGAACATTTCTTATGTTTATACTTTTAGCTCATTCAGCATCAATCATTCTCAGAAAAATTAAACATACTCATATTCCTGCAGAAAATAATGAACCAGATAGATTCTGGTCAAGGAGGCATAACTCTTCACTCACACAGAATTTTACAGACTTAAAGATGAGATATAAATCTACAACTTTTATATTTTATACTTTATCAAATTATTCCTTTAGAATCATAAAATCATCCTCACAATACCCTCCCTGCATACATAATTTCTAGATTCCTCAAAATATTTTTATATTTTCAATTAATTCAACCAACATACAATTAATAAAATAACAAAAAAATGACAGATATTACATATCAATATGTTAATTATGCTACCAAATTTATTTAAGTTTATCAAGGTATGAGAAATTATGACCAATAATTATTCATATGTTTAACATAATTTGATAGAGTGTATGTGTTAAGGGGAGCATATTTGAGAAATGCAATAAATTAGAATTCAAGTTGTAGGTTGAAAGTAAGTAGCAGCCGCTACTAAGTAAGTCGTAGCCGCTACTCAGTATTCACGGCAATAAATTTTAAATCCAAAAGGTCTAGAAGCTCAGGGTCAGAGTGCACAAAAGAGTAGCGCCCGCTACTTTGATGTAGCGCCCGCTATTAAGTAAGTAGTAGCCGCTACCGATATTCACAGCCGCTGCATTCAATCCAAAAGATCTAGTAGCCTGAGTATGAAAACGTAGCCCCCCATTATTAAGGATGTAGTACCCGCTACTTAAATAAGTAGTCCCTGCTATTTTTGTATAGCGCCCGCTACTCTGAGAAATCAGACGTAAAAATTAGACGTTGGAAAAGCTGTCAAAAAGCATTTAAGTGGCATAACGGTTATATTTCATTCAAAATTATAAATATGAGTTAGTGGAAAGGTTAAAATTAAAGAGAATAATAATTGAGAACCTATTATTGAACTATTGCATCAAATCATTCATATTTATGGCTTGAAAATCTTATTTATTATAAAATGATTTTTATGAGTTATTAATTGTAAATCTTTGGATTGGTTAAAATTTATTGATTGTTTGAGAGTTAGGAAAAAGTTAAAAGAGATTTTTTCTCTTATCATCTTTCGTAATTCTTAAGAGTTTGAGTGTGAATTTTAGCAAAACACTTGTATAGGTTTGAGTCTGAGCTTTTAATAAAATACTTGTAAAGGTTTGAAGTGTGAGTATTTGAAAATACTTTGTAAGGTTTAAGTGTGAATCTAAACACTTGAGTTTGATCTTACACCCACAAAAAGATCAAGTAAAATATTTAAATGTAACCTTGAGGAATGAACGTAGGCAAGTGTTGGCCGAACCATTATAAAATTTTTGTGTTTGATTTTTCTCTTCCTTCCTTCATCTTATTAATTTTTAATTTGCCCTTAATGTGTCATTTCAACTAATTCACCCCTTCTCTTGGTTGGTAAAGGAATTTTCAATTATTTCTTCTTAAATTTTTTAATATAAATAAAAAATTTATTTTCATATTTTTGACAAATTTGAACATAAAAAGTAAAAACTATTTTTATTTTCTAAAAAATAATAAAAAAATATTTTTATTTATATTTATTTCAAATTTATCAAAAAAATATGAAATACATTTTTAACCATAAAAAATATTTTTTAAAGAAAAAATAAAAAATAATTAATTAAAAATAAATAATAAAGATATTTCTGTTTTTTTACTGTCATTGTTGATCATTTAGGATTGATTAACGATAAAATTGAACAGAATGATTTAGTAATATATTGTGATATTTATCGGGAATGAGTTATTGTATTTTTTAAAAGTAAAAAGAGATTTAGTGTATTGAGTTATTTTATAAGGGAAAAAAATAATTAACTAAAAAAATTACATATATATTAAAAATGATTAAGCTTTAAAGTAATCAATAGAATTATTAAAATGTAAAAAATTAAGGTTTTTTTTTAATTGCCATAAAAATAGGAAATTTTTTTAAATAAAATGGAGAAAGATATTATAAATTGGTATTACGAATGACTTTTCTAAGTACCTTTTGGCTGTTGGCACGGCCATAATTGGGGGAAGGGGTGCGTTGATTCCCTAAAACTAGTTAAAAAAATTTATTTGTATTTATATCAAAGTAAACTTCAATTTTTCACCGGTTGCCTCGAAACAAAAATTTAATTATTAGGTTTTTTAGTTTTTTAAATAAAATAAATATAAAATTATTAAAAATATCTATTTTAAAATAAATAAATAAATATTTATATATTTTGATCAGTATGATTATTTCAATTTACTTTTGAAAAAAAACTAAACTAAACCCAATTAAACGAAAAATAATTGAATCGAACTAAATTTTAAATCAAACCGATTAAATTAAATTTGATTCAGTTTAATTTCTAATTTTCCCAATTTTTTTTCATCTCTAATCAAATAAAAAATTAATTTATCTCTTGCAACATGTCAATTATATCAAATTCATCATATATATTTTTTAAGATCCAACGATTTATAAATTATTAAGATCAATTAAAATATTTTACTAATAAATAATTTATATGTGATATTAGAGCATAATTTTTAAATATATAATTTATTTGTTTATGCTCATGTAAAATTTCTTTTTAATTCATTCACATTAAATCTTTGGCGGATAGCATTATATATGTACTGGCCAATTAATAATGAATTCTGCGTAGAATGCATTTGTGGAATTTTTGGTGAGATATTTGTTCAATTATGTGCTGGCCAATTAAGCAATTATGAACGGTAAAAGAGGTTTTTTTTTTTTTTTTTTTTTTTTTTTTTTTTTTTTTTATGGGAAATAATCTGCAAAAGTTAATAGTTTGCTGTTTTTGTTCCTCACAACTCATACATGTTAATAATATGTTGTTCCTGTAGGACCTGCAATTATCAAGGTTGTTGAAACCTAATAATATGTTGTACTTGTAGGACTTGCAATTATTAAGATTGTTGAACTCGATCCGGTCCAATATTTTAATTAAAAAAAATTTAGAATTCATCTTTAAATCAGATGGAATAAAATTAAAAACCAATTATATATTATTTATAATTAAATTCAGAAACTCATCCGAAAACTCTGTAATTCAATCGACCAGACAAAATTATATAAATAAAACGGATTAAATTTTTATTTTTTTTAGCAATTTTTAATATAAAATGGAGCCATTTTATTTAAAAAAAAAAAAAAAAAAAAAGCTAAATTGAACTCTCGCATAAGAAAGCAGAACAATTCAATAACCAAGTAAAAGAATTAAATGAGAATGAAATGATTTTTTTTTTTTTTTTTTTTTTTTGCATTTTTGGTTTCTTTCTTTATTCTTGTATATTTTTCTTGCAAAAAGATTGATTGGCTTTTATAGGAAATTCAAGTACCTAACATTCTCATTTCTTGATTTTGCTAGGAGACTATTTAATTTTGTTTCTTATTAATTGATTTTAACGTGTTATATATGTATGGTTGAAATTTTTTTCAAACACCAATAATTCATTACCAAACATTCAAGCATGTGATAGTGTAACACCCCAGAGTTTATATTGATTTAGGTGAACTCAGGTAGTAGATATTTATTAAATTATGATACAAAAGTTGATAGAAATTATCTCAATTTAGGAATTAGAGGAAATATGTAATAGTGTTAAACTAAATAATCATTAGGGTTTAATTGACTAAATAATTAGAAATAAAATTTAATTAGAACTTAAATTAAAAAGAATTAATGAGTTAATGAAAACGAATTAGCATATAATTAAAGAATTATAGTAACAGATATACTATTAATTGAAGTATGAATGGGCTCAATCAATTATTAAAATATACAAAAAAGTGATATAGAGTAATATTCAAGTATTTTTTAGCATTGATTGGCTTTTATAGGAAATTCAAGTACCTAACATTCTCGTTTCTTGATTTTGCTAGGAGACTATTTAATTTTGTTTCTTATGAATTGATTTTAACGTGTTATATATGTATGGTTGAAATTTTTTCAAACACCAATAATTTATTACCAAATATTCAAGCATGTGATAAATTAACATCCCAGAGTTTATATAAACTTAGGTGAATTCAGATAATAGATATTTACTAAATTATGACACAAAAATTCATAGAAATTATGAATAAAACTGGAATTTAATTTTGATATCTAGTGAACCTAAATTTAGGAATTAGAGGAAATATACAGTAGTGTTAAACTAAATAAGCATTAGGGTTTAATTGACTAAATAATTAGAGATAGAATTTAATTAGAACTTAAATTAAAAAAAATTAGTGATTTAATGGAAACGAATTAGTATATAATTGAGGGATTATAGTAACAGATATATTATTAATTGAAATATGAATCAACTCAATTAATTATTGAAATATACAGAGAATGATATAGAGTAATATTCAAGAATTTTTGAGCCTCAACCAAGCCACTTTTGAGATACTGTCCCGAAAAATATCGGTGTTAATTACACTGCCAGAAAAATAGTAGTCCGACTAATTTAAGAATTTCTGACCTAGACTTGGGGGGATTAAGTTAGTTAATTTTATGTGAAATTATAGTGAACATAAAGAGTTGAAAAATATTATGGAATACTGAAAATAAGAGTAATGACAAAATTATAAATAAAGGCAACTTTGGGGTAATTATGAAAATTCACTGTCTGAGATTCATAATTGATCCATAACTATTTTTAAATAATACAACAACTGAAATTAAGGTATTTCACTATCCACACTTGAGGTTGAATCTAAACAAAATAGATAAAATAAATTACAGAAAGTTTTGGGGTCAAAATACAAATAAAGAAATTTTTAGGCTAAAGTGCAATTAAACAAAGTTGTGAGACCCACCCATTCTAGAAGGAAGGTTAGGTGGCCAGCCATGGTGGGCGAAGAGAAGATTTTTGATAGGAAATAATTAATTAACTTATCAAATTAATGAAAAGATGACAAGTAATTAAAAATCTAGAAAATTCTATTGTTTTCTATCTTCATTTTTTTTAGTTGGCATTTGGTGTATATAAAAAGATGAAGAAGAAAGCTATTCAATGGGGGAAAAACCAAACCATATGTAGAGAAAAATCAAAGAAATAGTTTTCTAACCTTTTTCCAAAGAAAGCAACTAAAATATATAGGAAATTGAAGAAGAAAGAAGCTTTATAAAGAAAATAAATAGAATTTGGTATTCAATCATTTGGTGGAACAAAAAGGAGAAAGAATTTAATGGTTCAAGTTTAAGATAAATTTCCTAAACTTCAATTTTTAATTTTATTTAACATTTCTAAGGTTTGATTTAATAAATAAAAGAGTCAATTAAGTTAAAAATGTAAAGAATGAGTTAGGGTTTATATAGTTTCTGAAATATATTTTAAGGCAGTAATTTATGGCTAATATTCTGAAATTTTAATTACTGAATTTGAGAATGGCCAAAACATAAAAGTTGTAGATAAATAAAATATAAAAGTTGTAGATAAATATGTTATTTATATTTTTGTAAAAAAAATTTGTAAAATTCGAAGTGAGGTAAGAGTTATTGAGTAAAAACTATGATTGACCTAGAATTAGGTTTTCTGGAAAAATGTTATTGTATATAATGATAGAGACAGAATTAAAATAAGTATTAAATATAAAAAGTGTTCATTTATATTTTAATTATAAGTCTGCAAAAGGGTTTTTCAATTGGATTTATGATTTATGAGATATTGGGTCATAAGTGTAAACTGCCTGGAATAACTGTTTAACAGAATATAGGTTACAGAATTCTATTAATATAAGGACCTTAAAGTTTGAATTGGAGAAAGTGTTAAACATGAACAATGTTAATTTGTATATTATCTAAATGACTGTAAAATAGTTTTGTAATTGGATTAATATGGAATTATTTATAGGCATAGAAACAGGGTCTGTTCGGATAGAAATTTCAGAACAGTAGTTTAATTTTGAAAATTCACTAATAATTGTATAGTGATCCAAATATTCTAAAATTTAGATATGTTATAATATTATATGTATTTTCAATAGGAAAATGAATTACAATAATTAGTTAAGTATAGATTGAGTTATTAGCAAAAGAACAATATCTGCCAGAATAAGATTTGTAGGAAGAATGCAGGCAGTAGGACTGGTTGTAAAATTAAGTTTAAATTAACACTATAATTTGTGTAGTAATAGAAATAAAGTGAATTATGAATATGTTAAAGTTTGATATGTCTAGTTTAAATAGGAATAGAATTGAAGAAATTTGATAAGTGTAGAAAGAGATATGAAATAAGGAACACAGACTGCCAATAAAGAATTTCGTATAGAAAAACCTTAGTAATTTGAAAATGCTTGAGAATTTCTTTAATATAAGTATAAGTAATATAATTTTATGTTAAATAGTATCTAAATGGAAATTAAATGGATATGTAGAGTAAAAAAAGAATGAAAGACAATGATGAGTACCATCAATATGTGAGCAATGAATGAAAGAAATGGAATTGGAAACGAAAAGAATAAGTGCAATAGGAAGTGCTCAGTGAGGTGAGTAATGTACATATATCAATGCTTTGTCTTATTTCATTGGAATTATTGAATTCTTCTATTTTGGACTTTTATTTATTCTAAATTGTCTTTGCTAAAATTTGATAATATATAT
>CANXYC010402645.1:0-11203 GCA_948193065.1 Aleurites moluccanus
CTTCAACATTTTATATTTATTTTGAATGATATTTGTTTGATGCATGCCATATAGATAGTTATTGGGTTCTACGCGGTACTGGTCGCTTATGCATCACCCGTACCCTAGGACCGTCACGACTTCCGAGATAGGTCGTGACAATTCCATCATTCAAACCCATTAAGATCATCAAACATCAACCTAACCCTAAGCACATCACATTCGACCACTTTGTATCTTCCTCCAAATCAATTTGTTTCAATCATTCAACCATCAATTCATGTTAGACATATCAAATAAACAACATTTGAACAAAACAATTCATCAAAACCATACTTTGATTCAAAGTTCTTCCTATTAGGGTTTCAATCCAACTTTTTAAATTCTAACCATACAAAATATATTTTGATCACTAATAAACATCAAGGAACATCTAATAAACATAATTGAATCAAAATAATTTCAAAACCAACAACTTACCAAAAGTTCTTCAAAAACTTGAATGGATTAATTTGTTCTTTTTTCTAGTTTTTCCTTGGATTCTATGGTTATATTAGTGTTCAGGATGATGGAATTAGCATATTTCCATCAAAGATTGAAAGAAAACAATAAGAAATGGGGTAGGTGAATGGTGGTCGAATCATACAATGGAGGAAAGAGAAAGTTGCTGTAATATTTGGCTAAGGAAGATGATGAACAATGGAAGAGGTGGGAAAAATCAAGTTAAATATCAAAGGCATAATCCTATACTTTAGGTTTATGGTACTTTTGGTGAAACCTAGCCATCCAACCATTCATTTCTTCATCTTTTCATCCAATGGTTAGATTTAATCAAGCCTAAAATGATTCCATAAGGTTGCATACACTCTATAACTCCATATTGCAAAGGAAAAGACCAAAATAACCTTCGTTCAAAAGAAGCACCTCACTTGAGCAGCTTGCCGGGAACTATTTTCAACCGAGTTTAATTCCCAACAATTATTCAAATAAACTTAATAATATCATTTTCATGTCCTTAAATTCTTTTTTAATTTCAAATATAGTGTTAATTCCATAAAAATTCGAAGGGGGTGTGAAATTACCATTTTTCCCCCAGTTCATCAAAAATTCAAAATTGCCCGATTTTGTCCTAACAGTCTTTAAACCACTTCTATGCATAAAATCACTTCATATAATATGCATATATATCAATTTCATGCATAAACACATAGCATTCATAAATTCAAAAGAAAGAAAAAATTTCCCCCTAAGTTCCCTTTATAAGGTTCAAGCTAGGTTTAGGTTATGGTGTTACAGTGAAGAGAGAAATATGCTAAAGACAACCTATAGTACACAGTTTGGACATTGTAACTTTCTACTATTGTAATTGGATGAATAAATGCTTCTATAGTATAAGTGGATTTGACGAATCAAATCTTTAAGACTTACTTGAATAAATTTGTCAAATTGTATGATAATATTATTAACTATTCTGAGAATGAAAAAGAGCATGTAGAGTATTTGATAAAAATATTAAAGATATTGTGAAATTATAAGTTGTGTACCAAATTGTTGAAAGATCGATATAGGTCTATTGAAATCTATTTTCTTAAGTTATAATGTCAATTAAGAAAATATTAATGTAAAAGCTGTTACCATATGGCTTTGGCCTATTAATGTTAATGAGATATATATAGTTTTCTGGATATAGTTGAATACTTTAGGTGATTTATAAAGGATTTTCTGATAACAATTGCTCCATTGATCAGAGTAACTAGAAAATAAGAAAAGTATTAAGGAACTAATAGAAGTAAAAAAGAATTCTTAAATACTTAAGTTTTGATTCACAATTGCTCTAATGATGATCTTAATAATGAAAACCGATAGATTTATAGTATACTGTGATATATTAGAGTTAGATTAAATAGTAGTCATGTATAAAAGAAGAAAGTGTTTGCTTAGGTATTATGATAAAAAGATTAAGATTTGCAACAATGAAAATGGATTAGAATGATAGAAGATTATGTTTAAGAGACAATGTATATATCATCCAAGTAAAGATAATGTTTTAACGAATACATTTAGCCGAAAATCAATGGAAATTCTATTTTATATAATTGTTGTAAGAAGATCCATAATTGTAACACCTTAGTCAAAACCTAGAATCTGAACCATAAAGGGTTACTTGGGGAAATTTTGAATTGACTTAAATATTGTGAATTGTTATATGTTTATGCTTGAATCTGACATGTATGCATGTTATATGATGTGTTTGTATGAATAGAGGGGGTTTAAAGGCTATTAGGAAACAATCGGGTAAAATTTAGTTTTTGATGAACCAGGGGCAAAATGGTCATTTCACACCTTTTGAGTTTTTAATGGAAATTAACATTATATTTGATGATAAAAGAGAATATTATCACATGAAAATAGAGGTATAATGATCAAATGAATTATTGTTGGAAGATTAAAGCCGATAGAAAATAATTCCAGAAAAAGTTAATCGGATAGGGATCCAATTCGAACTAGGGGTAGTATAGTCTTTTCTTAAGGAATATGGACTTATATGGTGTATGCAAGTATATGGTATCATTTTAGGCTAACCTAAATTAAACCATTGGATGAAAAGATTAAGAATTGAATGGTTAGTAAGCTAGGTTGCATAATTTTTATCATAAAATCAATGTATAGGATTGCACACTTGATATTTAGGTGGATTTTTCCCACCTCTTCTTCTTCTTCCTTAGCCATTTTCACCAACCAAGCTTTCTTTTTCTTCCTTTCAAGTTTCAATCACCATTGAACTTTGACAAACCAAGTTGTTTTCTTTCATTTTTTGATCCAAACTAGTAAATTCCATCATTCTAAACACAATTAAAACCTTAGATTCAATGAAAAATCAAGAAAAGTTGATAAATCAAAGCTTTGAAGATTTCAAAGAACTATTAAAAAAAGTAAGTAATTTTACCATTCTTTTGGTTTAATTTTGATCCTAAGATGTTCCTTGATAGTAATTAGTATCAAATACGTGTTTAGGTTGGAAGAAAACTCAAAAGTTGGAAGGAAACCCTAACTAGGAAAAGGTAAGATTCAAATGTGTTATTTTGATGGAATTTTGGTTCAACTGTGTTGTATTTGTAATGAATTAGTAGCCATTTGATGGAAGTTCTTGCTTGGCCGAATGTGAGGTGCTTAAGAAATGGAATGGTACTTTGGTGTTTAATAGGTTTAAAAGCTTGAATGTTATGCATTTGATATGTATTTATGTTGTTTGAATGATTGATGTTGAAAAATAAAGGAATGGAAGAACTTCCATCTAGGACAAACCATATTGAGTTTATAGGATTAATGTGTTAGGTTGAAGCAATCCTGTACCCCTTCGGTCTGGCAAGGACTCAAATCAGTACATAACTGAGGCAAGGCAATTGTGAAGGAAGGCTTTGAATATGGATTAATGATGTATATAATGCAAATGTATAAGTTTAGATATGGAAATGGTGTTTGATATAAGTACTTGAAAGGTAAACTTGGAATTTGGTGTATGTTTGATATGGAATGTTGAACTAAGTGTATATAAGTTCTTAATTTGACATGATAGTGATGAATATATGAAATGTAAGTCAAATGTGGTGATAGACATATGTTTGATGCATAAAGGATTGGAAAAAGTGTTAATTGTGTAATGTGATGTCTATGGTGTATATTATGTATGCTTGATGTCTTTTGATGTGAATAATGTGTTTTGTAATGTTTTCACATCTTATCAGAGTGTTATATTTGAAAATAGGTGAGCCGTCGGGTACTCCAACTGGGAGTGTCGAGCGGCGGGCCACTTAGGGCCTCTAAGTGGTATTTTGGGGGATAAAGTGATCAGTTTGCATAAAGGTGAGTCTATATGTATAATCATGCATGATTTGCATCATATATCTTATAAAATGTCATTTGGAATGATAAAACAACACTTGATATCATAAAATAACAACAGTGCATTTTTACCCTGAAATAAGCCCACCAAAATGACTTAAATCTACCTAAACTTTGACTGGCTATAAAATGGAACCTAAAAAACCAATTGAACCCCCCACTTGGCCCAATCTTCTAGTTTTTCCCTAAGCTTTAAAATGGTACCTCATGGTCCATTTGAATCCATTGATAGCATAGTTAACCAGAAACTACTCAAAAATCCCAAAATAGACCCGTAACGGCAAGTGCCAGTTGCGACAGCGCAATTGGGCCCCGCCGGCCATTTTTTTCACTTAATCCAAATTTGTTCTATTATTCATTATGAATATATATTAGATTGTTCCACAACTATATGAGTTATATTTGTGCTATTTTTATTATTCTATGGAGACACACCCATATTATATTATAACAGGGCTACCTCGATGGTGTAACAGGTAATTCCATCGACCGTGTGCACACTAGTATTCATTGGACCCTTGCTAGGGAGGGGTGTCATATTCTCTAGCCGTAAGGAGTGAGCTCCCTTAAATTCATTGGATTATGCACGATTGTGCTATTACAGTGCGATTGCACTTTTCACTGGACCCAATCCTGTTATATCATATGAGAGTTGACTCATACACTGGATATTTATATGAAAACCTATTTCACCCTTTATTTGTTATCTTATATGATTCTACAGGTCAATTGTGAATGATAATGGTATTATGAACATCTACTACATTTTTATATATATAGATTCACTGAGTATTTTTATACTCATCCCCGTAGTTGTTATTGTTTTTCAGGGCCGCAGTGAGACTCGAATTCCATTGGCACCTTCTATCCTCGCCTTGGAATTTTGCTACTTGTATCATTTAATACTTGAGTCTTAATCGGTATATGTAAATATTTGTATATTAATAGAGATTCCATGGTATTGTAACTTAAATAGGGACATATATGTGTGTGGTTGTATTTCTTATAGTTTTTCATATAAACTATGCTATGGATGTATATAGCTTAAGATATATATATATGTGTGTTGAGTTGATATTAGAGGTTGAGAGGGATGTTGATTATAAAGTGATATTGGAAGTGTTTATTGCTTTTTCTATAGCAGGGTATAGTCATATATTGGAGGAGATGCTGTTAAAATTTCAGTAGAATAATAAGCTATATTTGAGTTGATTATGTGAATTGCTTGCCATGTCATACAGATAATTGGGTTCTTCATGGTACTGGTAGCTTAAGCAACACCCGTACCCTAGGACCATCGCGGTTCCCAGGTTGGGTCATGACAATAATACAGAAGGTTAAAGAACTGATCAATGTAAGAATTGAATTAGAATTAATATCCCAGGATCGAAACTAGGCTCTAATAGCCCAGTATCGGATAAAACTGATAAAGACTAAGGACATTAAAATAGCACAGGAAGGAGATTCTTAACTATTAAGTTAAAAGAAAATGTACAAAATGATAAGACTTGTAAATTGACCACAAATAGTGAAATATTGAAATATGGAAAACAATTTTGTACATCAGATACTAATGGATTAAAAAAAAATAGGATCATGAAAGAAGCACATTACATTTATTACTATACTCATTTGGAGTTATAAAGAAGTATTATGATTTTAAAGAATGCTACGGGTAACTAGTATGAAGTAAGATGTAATAAAATTAGTAATTATTTGCTTAGTTTGTCAACAAGTTAAGTTGGATCATCTAAACCCATTGGGTTTACTATAGGAAATTAAATTGTCAGAGTGAAATAAGAATAAGTTACTATGTATATTATCAGTTGTTGATTGATTGACTCAGTTAACCATCCCTCAAAGATAAGATTAATAATACTGTGGCACAGTACACTCAACTTTACATGACAATATAGTATGCTCTCATGAAGTATATATTATTAAAGAGAGAATGAAGATAGAGTTTAGTATACAAAAAGGTTATGCGAGTGCTAAGAGAAAGGATATTCTTTTTATAGAAAGTGATTTTGGTTTCCCTTAAGATTTCAATTGTGATTGATGTAAAAAGGTTTTGAAAGAAAAGTAAATTGTTACTTAGATTCATTAAATTAATTGAGATCCTAGAAGAAAATGAAGATATTGCTTATAGATTGGTGCTTTCATTTAATATGTGTCATATGCATCTATTGTTCCAAGAATTGATGCTTCACAAATCTATATACTGGATCCATCACATGTAATAGAGTCACAAAATATAGAGATTAAGAAGGATTTATCATATAAAGAATTACTGTCACAACCCAACCTGGGAGCAGCGACGGTCCTAGGGTATGGGTGATGCCTAAGCTACCAGTACCACGAAGAACCCACTTATATATATAATAGGGCATGCAATTCATATGATCAACTCAAATATAGCTGAATATTTTTACTGAAATTTCGGTAGCATTTCCTCTACTATAAGACTATGCCCAGCTATAAAACAAGTAATAAACACTTCCAAAATATCTATATCATCATTTCTCATTTCAACCACCATTATCAACTCAACATATCTTTGTATATCTCAATCTATATATATATATCCATAGCATAATTTATATGCAAAACTATAGAAATACAATCACACATACATATACATGCCACACCTTAGATTACAGTACCATATAACCTCTATACTGTACAAATATTTACATATACTTTTGGGACTCGAATATTACATTTTTCAAGTAGTATAATTCCAAGGCGAGGATAGAAGGTGCCAATGGAATTCGAGCCTCATTACAGTCCTGAAAAATATAAACCACTAAAGGGGTGAGAATAAAAATACTCAGTGAATCTATATATATACAAATGCAGTAGATGTTCACAATACCATGGTTTGCTCATAAATGTCTTCTAGAATCATATAAGATAACAAATAAAGGGTGAAATAAGTATTCATATAAATATCCATATAAATATCCATATAAGTATCCATATAAATATCCATATGAGTATCCAGTGTACGAGTCAACGCACATATGATATAATAGGATTGGGTCAAATGAAAAGTGCAATTGCTCTAAATTTTGTACTTCAGCACAATCGTGCTTAAACCAACAATCCACCATATGTAAGAGTGATCAGCCCTTACGGCTAGATAATATGACACCCCTCCCTAGCAAGGGTCAAATGAATACCAGTGTACACACGGTCGATGGAATTACCCGCTACACTATCGAGGTAGCCCTGTTATAATACCATATGGGTGTGTCTCCATTTAACAATTTAAATACCATAAATATAACTTTTATATATATGGAATAATCATATACATATCCATAATGAATAATAAAGCAAATTGCGGTCAAGTAAAAAAAATGGTCGGCGGGGCCCAATTGTGCTGCAACAACTGACACTCACCGTTACGGGTCCGTATTGGGATTTTTGAGTAGTTTCTGGTTAAGTATGTTACCAATGGATTTAGGTGGATCATGAGGTACTATTTCGAAGCTTAGGGTAAAACTAGAGGAATGGGGCATGTGGTGGCTCAATTGGCTTTTTAGGTTTCGTTTTATAGACAGACAAAGTTTAGGTCAATTTAGTTCGTTTCGGTGGGCTTATTTACAGGTCAAAATGCACTGTTGGTGTTTTTGGATGTCAAGCTATGTTTTATTAGTCTAAATGACATATTATAGCATATATGGTGCAAATCATGCATGATTATACATATATACACACCTTTAATACAATCTGTTCACTTTATCCCCCAACACTGCTCTCGAGCCCTAATCAGCTCGCCGTTCGACACTCTGAGCTGGAGTACTCGACGGTTCACCTATTTTCACATATCACACTCCGGTAAGATGTAAAAACATCACAAAACACATTATTCACATTAACAGACATCAATCATACTCAATATGCACTATCAACCTCATATTGCACAATTCACCCTTTTTCATATCCTTTATGCATCATACATATTCTATCACCACATTTGACTTACATTTCATATATTCATCACTTTTAAACCAAATTAATAACTCATATACACTTAGCTTAGCATTCCATATCAAACATACATTAATATTCAAGTTTAACTTCCAAGTACTTATATCAATTGTCTTTTACATATCTAAACTTATGCATTTCCATTACTTACACTATTAAACCATATTTCCTAATTGCATTAACCTAACACATTGATCCTATAAAGTCCATATGGTTCAACCTAAATGGAAATCATTTCATTCATTTATTTTTCAACACCATTCATTCATACAACATATATAAACACCAAATACATAACATTTAACCATTTAAACCTATCAAACATCAAAGCATCATATCATTCCTTAAGCTACACACATTCAGCCAAACTAGAATTCCATTCAAATGGATTTCTTTCCATCAAATAACCACTAATTCAATACATATGCATCAAATACAACTCATTTGAAACAAAATTCCATCAAAATCACACTTTTGATTCATACCTTTTTTCTATTAGGGTTTATTTTCTAACCTTTGAATTTCTTCCAACCTAAGCACATTTTTGTCACCAAATAATATAAAAGAACAACTTCATAACATTATTAATCCAAAAGAATGGTAAAATCACTTACTTTTCCAATAGTTCTTCCAAAACTTCAAAGCTTTGATTTTCACTTTTTCTTGATTTTCCTTTGAATCTAAGGTTAGATTTGTGTTTAGAATGATGGAATTAACAAGTTTAATTTAAGAAATGAAAAAGAACAATTTGTTTTGGCATTCATCAATGGTGTCTGAAACTTGATAAAGAGGAAAGAGAAATTTTGGTTGGTGAAATGGCTAAGGAAGAAGATGGAGGTGGGAAAAATTTATAAATATCAAATGTATAATTCTATACTTTGAACTTATAATAAAAATTATGAAACCTAGCTTACTAACCATTCAATTCTTGATCTTTTCATCCAATGGTTTAATTTAGGTTAGCCTAAAATGATATCATAGGCTTGCATACACCAAATAAGTCCATAATTCAAAGGAAAAAACTAAACTACCCTTAGTTCAAATGGAATCCCTGTTCGAGCAACTTTGCCCGAAATTATTTTCTACCGGCTTTAACTTTCCAACAATAATTCAAATGACCTTTATACCACTATTTTTATGTCCTGATATTCTCTTTTACCATCAAATATGATGTTAAATCAATAAATAACTCAAGGGGTGTGAAATGACCATTTTGCCTCCAGTTCATCAAAAACTCAAATTTACCTGATTTCTTCCTAACAACTTTTAAACCCCCTCTATTCATTCAAACACATCATATAACATGCATACCAATTAAATTCAAGAAGAAACATATAAAAATTCATAAGTTTCAAGTCAAGCAAAAATTTCCCCTGATGTTACCCTTTATGGCTCAAGTTTTAGGTTTAATTGAGGTGTTACATTCTACCCTCCCTACAAATAAATTCGTCCCCGAATTTACTTTAAGGTTATAGGTAGAATAAAACTTGACTCATGAAATAGGTGGGGTACTTATGTCTCATCTCAGCCTCACTCTATCAAGTACACTCCTCTACACTTCTGCTATGCCATAGTACTTTAACCATTAGAATACTCTTATTCCGAAGCTATCTAATATGATGATCCACAATTTGTACTAGGACTTCCTCAAATGACAATGCTTCATCAATTTCAATCTCTTGGAGTTGAAGCACATGGGACGGATCTGAAACATACTTCTGTAGCATAGAAATATGAAACATTGGATGTACGTGTCCTATATTAGGTGGAAGAGCTAATTTGTATGAGACATTTCCAACTCGATCCAAAATCTCAAAAGGTCCAATATATCTTGGTGACAACTTGCCTTTATTTCCAAATCTCATCACACATTTCATAGGAGAGATCTTAAAAAATACTTGGTCACCCACTACAAACTATACCTCTTTTCTTTTTTGATCTGCATAACTTTTTTGTCTGCTAAAAGCAATCTTTATTCTTTCCTCTATGATAGGGATTTTCTCCATTGTTTCTCTGATCAGATCTGGTCCCTCTAACTGCTTTTCACCTGGTTCCACCCAACATATAGGTGATCTGCATTTCCTGCCATATAAAGCTTCATATGGTGCCATCCCAATGGTAGAATGGCAGCTATTATTGTAGGCAAACTCTATCAGTGGTAGGAAGTGATCCCAATTGCCTTTTAAATCCAACAAACACAACCTCAATATATCCTCCAATGTCTGAATAGTTCTTTCTAACTGTCCATCTGTCTGAGGATGAAATACTGTGTTGAAATGCAATGTAGTACCCAATGCCTCCTGAAATTTCTGCGAAAACCTGGAGGTGAACTGAGTACCTCTATCAGATATAATCACTGATGGAATACCATGCAACCGTACAATTTTGTCCATATAAAGCTGTGCATACTGTGTAGCTGTATAGGTTGTCTTTACCTCCAAAAAGTGAGGTAATTTGGTCAACCTATCCATAATCACCCATATTGAATCATAACCCTTCTGTGATCTTGGTAATCCTACCATAAACTCTATCGTTACCTGTTCCCATTTCCACTCTGGTAGCTGGATCTCTTAAAGTAAACCTGAAAGTTTTTTATGTTCAAATTTCACCTGCTGATAGGCTAAACACTTGGAGACAAACTTTGCTACATCACTCTACATGTTTGGCCACCAATAAAGTTCCTTCAAGTTATGGTACATCTTTGTTACCCCCGGATGCACTGTGTAAGGAGAGTAGTGAATTTCCTTCATGATTTTCTCTTTGAACCCTTTAACATTTGGAACACACAATTGGCCCTTACATTTTAACACATCTCCCTTAATAGAAAATTCAGGAGCTTTACCATTTTGAACTAAGTCTTTAATCTTGTCAAACTATGGATATTCATTCTGGGAACTTTTTATTTCATCTATTAACAAGGATTTCACCTGGAACTGTGCTATCAATATTGTTCCTGCCCTGTGATTCCAAGTCCAAAGTTAAACCTTTAGCCATCAACTCCCATAATTCTCATACCAAGGATCTTTTTAAAGCAGTCACATTTGATAAGCTCCCTATTGACTTTCTACTAAGACCATCAGCCACTACATTTGCTTTTCCATGATGATACAAAATCTGGCAGTCATAATCTTTTAGTAACTCGACCCATCTCCTTTGCCTCAAATTCAGTTCTTTTTGCTACAAGATGTATTAGAGACTCTTATGATCAGTATAAATTTCACATCTCACCCCATACAAATAATGTCTCCATATCTTCAAAGCAAAGATTACTGTTGCCATTTCCAGATCATGTGTGGGGTAATTCACCTCATATTTCTTCAACTGG
>CANXYC010402665.1:0-12746 GCA_948193065.1 Aleurites moluccanus
GTGTGCAATTGATATGTGTATGTAATATGGTTATTTGATAGGTAATGGTAGCTTATAGGAAGTGATTTGCATGTTTGAATTGAATATGTAATGTGTTTAGGTCCTTATGACCAATAAAGTTCAAAATGCTTTGGCATGAAACCTAAACTTGAACGTGAACCCAAACTTATTTGATTATGCTTATAAGATATGTTATTATTGTTGTGTGGAAAGAAAATTGGGTTTAAACTCCTTATGAGTGTTGTTTTGGAATGGCCAAGTGACTTAGTAAAATGAGGGTTTTGAATGTGAAAGTGGATATGTGTGTATCTTGTTTGAAATGATTGTGTATATGTGTTTGAATGTGATATGTTGGTTGATATAGTGTCTTATCAGAGAGTTGGTATGTGTATAGGAGAATCCTCCATGGGAAAGGAAAAAGTGGGCGAGCAGTAGCCGCTCAGGACCTCGGAGTGGCGTTTTGGTCATTTGCACCTAAGGTGGGTTTATAAATACATTATTGCATTTCTAGTTTAAGGTACTTACATTTGGATATGTCATATGACCTTTGATCATGTTGGACTGAATTTAGATCAATATGGTCAAAATTGCCACTAAACGTGCCAATCGGCCAAAATTGGGGTTGCCGAAACGGCATAAACTGACCTAAAACGGGAATGCTTATAAAAGTTATTCTATAAACTAGTTTGACCTCAAATCAAGCCTAATCATCTTATATATATGAATACTTGTATCTTAGATGTTAAATTTGCATCATATACGTTGATAACATGTAAAACCAGAAAGTCACTGAAAAACGGGAAACAGACTCGTAATTTGGTAAGTCGTTGCAACAGCGCAACTGGGCCTGACGGGCCAAAATTGTAAGTTGTTCCTGATTGGTTCTATACTTGATTATATGGATATATTGGCTATATTGCACCTTATATGAATTGTACTTGTTGCATTTTCATCATATTTTGGAACATTTACATAGGATAACCTAACAGGGCTACTTCGATGGTGTAACGGGTAATTCCATCGACGGTGTGCACACTGGTACTACTTGCCCTAGCTAGAGATGGGGATATGGCTTTAGCCATAAGGATTGATCCTCAGTATGATATTTATATAGAAATGGAGATGTGGATGGAGATGACAGTACTATTTGATTACTTGACCCAATCATGTTTTACCTTATGCATTTGGTCCACTCTATTATATTGTCATATCTTATCATATATAATTGTCATCATATTTATAATTGTCTTCATATCGATAACTGTCATCATATCTATAATTGCCTCCATATTGATAAATTGGCATCATACCAATTATTGTCATCAATGATAAGATGTATATTCGTAAATTAGTAATGCATTTCATATTTATAGTTCCACTGAGTATTTTTATACTCACCCCAATATGTTGAAACCATTTCAGGGAAAGAGTGAGGCGCGGACATCCTCGGCTACTTTTGTACTTCCAGCAGCAGAGTAGATGTATAGTCCTTCCCTAGTGTAGCATAGAGTACTCCATGATATTATTTGTATATATATATATATTTGTGTATGATTTGTGGACATGTAAAAAATATAATTATATGATATGATATGATATGTATGTATATACTGTAACAGGGGGTGCAGCTGCTACGGTAAGCTTATATGATATTGTCATATGTATGGATTAATATTATGGAGAATTATTACATGATATGTGATGTATGAAGTTGTCATATGAGTTGACATAAGTATGAGTTGATATGAATTGTGCATTGGAGGTTGACCTGGGATTTGATATTGTTTAGAAGTGTTTTTCTCTGATTTTAACTTGGAGCAAATGTTAAGATTACAAAGGAGACTCTGTCCATTTTTCTGTAAAACTTAAGAGTTTAAAATATATATATATATATATATAAAGGGTTAAATGAAATGAAATAGCCATGGATAAAATAGAAATTTCCTATCCATGTTGATATTCACATCTTTGGACAGTATTAAATGAAACAACAGTAAAAAATAACCAAAATCACTTCCCATTTTCAGCGTTAAAAATAATTGTATTTTTTCTATTTTTTTATTTAAATTTTTCCAACCATTCTTTACTATTTAACTCCTAAATTTTCATAATCCCTAATTATCTCAAATTTCCTAATCTATTTCAAGTTAGAATAAATAATAATAGGGCAAAGAAAGATTAATAATATTTAAAATTTAAAATTTACCTAAACTTGATAAAATTGAAAAATTGGCAAAGTTGTGAATATGAAAACTAAATAAAGGTAAATAAGGAAAGGCACTAAATGGTGGGATCCACATATAAACTCTCTAAAACTCTAGAAAAACTCATTTTCTCTTTTAGTTTTTCCTCTTGGCCGAGACATGTCCCCTTCCCATTTCAAATATTTCTTCAACTTCTTCATTCTACTTTAGCACCAAACAACTTACAATCATTATATATATAAATTTTATACTGCTTTTTAAGTTAGAATCAACAATTAAAAAGCTAATAAAGATTCAAAAGATCAAGGGGAGAAGACTTCAATAATAGAAATTCATATAAGGTAAAATTTTATATCTTTGTTTAAATTTAAATTTTGTTAGTTATATATTTAGATAAGATAATAAAAGCTAGAGTTTAGAGGATTTGTAAGCAGAATTTTACACCATAATTTTTATGATCTTAAGGAATGATTTTGACAAAGTATAAAACATGAAAGTTGTAGATATATTATAAGCTTCTGGAATAGTTTTACCAAATATGATGTGTGAAAGGAGATATTAATCTCTAAATGGAATTGGTTCAGATTGTGACTCTAGCTGGAAATCCAAAATGGATGATTTAATTTGAGGATTTTAGAGATTGAATTGGATAATGTAGAAGTATGAAAAATATTCAATTATGTGTAAAATATATTCCTGTAAATTCTTTTTTCAATTGGTTATATATGTTTGATTTATGGTCATCATAATAAGTTCTGCCCGGATGGCTATTATGGAGTAGCATGGCTGAGTTTAAAAATTCACCAAATATTGTGTGATACTTGGAATGATCTAAATTTTGGATTTCGTATGTCTAGTTTAAGTAGAAAAAAATCAAAGTAATTGGATATTTGTAGCTTAGAATATAGATAAGAGAAGCAGGGCTGCCAAAATCTATTCATTAACTAAATTTCTAGGATTAAATTTTAAGTTTAAGTTTAAAGGGAATTAATTTAATTAAGGTTAAAATTATTATAATTCTATATATAATAAGTATAAATTTTATTAATTTAATATTTAGTACAGGAAGGAAATGGAAAGGATGATTATGATGATAATGGAAGACAAAGAAGCTTATATAAAAAATAAAAATAAAGCATAATTTGTGGAATTGGTTAATCAAAGATTAAAGGTGAGTCATAAATATGTTATTATGCAAGATTATATTCATTCCTTGAATCATTGAATCCATTTGCTTATTGTCATCATTTAGACCAAATTTTTTTTTTTATTGATTAATACTTGTTATTTGATATTCCCTACATTGATATCATATCATGTGATAATGAGTATTGTATCCTTACTTGCTAAATACCTAATGACATGACATGACATAACTCGATGGGGGTGATAATACATCAGAAATGAATTGACGGAAAACATCCCAATCTATGGGGCTATAATACATCGACATTGTGCATAATGACCCATTAGACATGGTACACTGTCCTAGCCCAGTTAGGAGGGGTAGTAATACTCCTAACCATATGATCTAATCAACCTTATGTATTTTACGAGCTATCTCGCGAGTTTATTATAGTAAATTATACATGTATTCTTATACACTAAATTATCTAATTTTTACTCATTGAGCCTTATATTGTTCATATTGTTTACAATTGTATCTTTTCTATCATAATTCATTCACTTGTTAATTAGTAATCCTTTATTGTTTATTGTAACACCTCAGTTAAACCTATAACCTAAACCACAAAGGGTAACCTAGGGGAAATGTTTTCCTTAATTTGAAGTTATGAATGTTATGTGTTTATGCATGAATTTGATTGATATGCATGTTATATAATGCAATTATATGAATAGAAGGGGTTTAAAAGTTGTTAGGAAGAAATCGGATAAATTTGAATTTTTGGTGAACTGGGAGCAAAAAGGTCATTTCATACCCCCTCGAGTTTTTATGGAATTAATATCATATTTGAAGGTAAAAAGGAATATCTGGAAATGAAAATAGAGGTTTTATGATTAAATGAATTATTATTGGAAAGTTAAAGCCAACAGAAAATAATCCCTGGCAAAACTACTCGGATAAGGATCAAATTTGAACTAGGGGTAGTTTAGTATTTTCCTTTGAAATATGGACTTATATAGTGTATGCTAGACTATGGTATAATTCTAGGCTAACCTAAATCTAACCATTGGATGAAAAGATGAAGAAATGGATGGTTAGTAAGTTAGGTTTCACCATTTCTATCATAAACTCAAAGCATAGGATTACACCAAATAATTTGTGTTGGTTTTTTCCCACCCTTTCACCATTCTTAGCCAAATTTCCAACCAAATTTTCTCTTTCCTCTCCACCAATTTTCGGCCACCATAGATCTTCACTAGAGCTTGTTTTTTTCTTTCATTTCTTGAATTAAACTTGTTAATTCCATCATTCTAAACATAAATCTATACTTAGATTCAAAGGAAAAACAAGAAAAGTTAATAAATCAAAGCTTTGAAGTTTTTGAAGAACTATTAGAAAAGTAAGTGATTTTGTGATTCTTTTGGTTTAATTATGATCTTAAGATATTCTTTGACGTTAATTAGTAACAAAAATGTGTTTTGGATGGAAGAAAAATCAAAAGTTGGAAGAAAACCCTAATAGGAAGAAATATGAACTAAAGTGTTGTTTTGATGGATCTTTTTATTCAAATGATGTGTATCTGATGTGTTTAACATGAATTAGTAACCATTTGATGAAAAGAAAATCATTTGGATAGTTTTTCACTTTGGCCGAATGTGATGAGCTTGGAAAATGATTTGATGTTTTGATGTATAATAGGTTTAAAGGCTTGAATGATGTGTAATTGATGTATATATAAGTTGTATGATTGAATGGTGTTGAAAAATGGATGAATGGAATGAATTCCATTTTGGCTGAACCATATGGACTTTGTTAGTTCAATGTGTTAGGCTAATGCAATTAGGAAAATAAGGTTTGAATATGGTTTAATGGTGTAAGGAATGAAAATGTATAAGTTCAAATATGGAAATGTTGATTGATATAAGTACTTGGAAGCTAAACTTGAATATTGGTGTATGTTTAATATGGAATGTGAAACTAAGTTTAATATGGAATGTGAAACTAAGTGCATACGAGTTCTTAATATGGTATATAAGTGATGAATATATAAAATGTAAGTCAAATGTGGTGATAGAATGTATTGGATGCATAAAGGATTGGAAAATATGTAATTTGTGCGATGTGAGATTTATAGTATGTAATGTGTATGTTTGATGTCTAATTATGTGATTGATATGTTTTGTGATGTTTTAAAGTCTTACTGGAGTGTTATATGTGTAAAATAGGTGAACCGCAAGTACTCCAGCGAGGAGTATAGAACGGTGGGCCGATTAGGGCTCGAGAGCAGTGTCGGGGGATAAAGCGGACAAATTGTGATAAAGGTGAGTCTATATGTATAATCATGCATGATTTGCATCATATATCATCTGAAAAGTCAATTGGACTGATAAACCAGCATTTGCTACTTTACAGTACATACAGTGCATATTGGCCCATAAATAAGCCCACCGAAACGACCTAAAATTACCCAAACTTTGTCTGTCTCTAAAATGAAATCCAGAAAGCTAATGGGGCCACCACTTAGCCCAATTTTCTAGTTTTGTCCCAAGCATTAAAATGGTAACTCATGGTCCACCTAAATCCATTGGTAACATACTTAACCAGAAACTACTCAAAATCCCAAAACGAACCTGTAACGGTGAGTGTCAGTTGCGGCAATGCAACTGGGCCCCGCCGGCCAGTTTTTTTACTTAAGCCAAACTTGTTCTATTATTCATTATAAATATATATATGATTGTTCTACAGCTATATGAGATATATTTATGCTATATTGATGGTTATATGGAGACATACCCATATGGTATTATAACAGGACTACCTCGATGGTGTTGTGAAAATTCCATCGACGGTGTGCACACTGGTGTTAATTAAATTGACCCTTGCTCGGGAGAGTGTAATATTCTCTGGTATTAATTAAAGTGACACATGCTAGGGAGGGTGTAATATTCTCTAGTTGTAAAGGCTGATCCCCTTTGCGTAAAGTGATTTATGCACTTTATTATAGTGCCTATTACAGACTATACAATTTCATTTATTACTGGACCCAATCCTGTTATATTATATGTGCGATGACTCATACACTAGATATATATATATATATATATATAAGTATCCATATAAGTATCCATATATAAACATCCATATAAGTATCCATATATGAATACTTGTCTCATTCTTTAATTGTTATCTTATATTGATTCTACAGGCCATATATGAGCAACTATGGTATTGTGAACATCTACTGCATTTTTTATACATATGGATTCACTGAGTATTTTTACACTCACCCCCTTTAGTGAATTTTCAGGTTTACAGTGAGGCATGAATTCCATTGGCACCTTTTATCCCCGCCTTGGAATTGTACTACTTGAAACATGTAATAATCAAATTCTAAAAGTATATGTAAATATTTGTACAGTATAGAGGTTCCATTGTCACGACCCAACTGGGGAGTCACAACGGTCATAAGGGACCAGTACCACGAAGAACCCAATAATTATTTATATGGCATGAAACAAACAAAACAACTTAATTAACTTAAGAATGCTGAAGAAAATTTGAAAGCATCTCCTCTATAATAAGACTATGCCTAAAAACAAAACAAGTACACAACACTTCTATTATCACCCAAAATCAATCCCAAACCAAGGATCCCTCTGGATCTCCAACAACAATTCAATATAATCCATATCTATACATTCAAACATTTCCATACATAGCATAACATGTACATCCAAAATATCATTAACATGCAAAACTATATAGATGCAAGCTTATACTTATATCTAGATGCCACTTCTTAAGATACAGTACCATGGAACTACATTCTGTACAATAATTACATAATCTTTTGGAGTTTGATATATACATGCTCACTAACAATCTCCAAGGAAGAAGTAGAATATGCCAATTGAAAGCGTGCCTCACCGAAGACCTGAAGGATTAAAACACTAGGAGAATGAGTATAAAAATACTCAGTGAATCCAAATATATAAAGATACAGTAAATGCTCAAAGAAATGCAAATGCCCATATATGGCCTAAAGAATTCAATAATAAATAGTAAATGAATAGTAAGGCAAATACCTGTATAAATATCAATAAAATAACCATTAAGTATTCAATATATAAGATAGCACACATATAATATAATAGGATTGGGTTACTTTGGACTTCAACACTCAGCACTATCATAAAGTGCACTAGGGAATATAATATCCCTCCCTAGTAGGGGTCTTATAATTACATGACTCTCGTAAAGGATATTTTCCTTGTGACTAGAGAATATAACATCTCTCTCTAGTAAGGGTCCCATAAACACAGTGTGCACACAGTCGATGGTCTTTACCCACTATACCATCGCAATAGCTCTGTTTTAATATCATATGAATGTGCATCTATAAACAGTAAATAAAGCATATTTATACCTCATATAGCTATAGAATAATTATATATACATATATGAAGAATAATGGAACAAAATTGGAAGATGTTAAAAAATTGGCCTGGCGGGGCCCAATTGCGCTGTCGTAACTGGCTATGAAATTACGGGTCTGTTTTGGGATTTTTAGGTTGTTTCTAGTTAATTATGTTATCGAATGAATTAGGTGGACCATGAGGTACCATTTCGAAACTTAGGTCGGGACTAGATGATTGGGCCAAGTGGTGGCACAATTGGCTTTCTGGTTTTCATTTTATGGCCTGACAAAGTTTAGGACAGTTTAGGTAGTTTCGGGGAGTTTATTTACAGGCCAATTGACACTTTATGCACTTTTGGGTAACAAACTTCATTTTTATAATTCAAATGATATAATATAATGTAAATGTTGCAAATCATGCATAATTATACAAAAGGACTCACCTTAAACACAATTCCACTATGCTTCCTCAAACCAAGGCCTCCGAGCCCTATTCAGCTTACCAATCAACACTCTGATCGAGAGTTTTTGACAGTTCACCTATTACTACACATAATACTCCAATAAGCTATAAAATTATTACAAAACACATCAATTACACAAAAATACATCAAATACACAAAACATACATTGCATTTACTACTAAACACACTTTACACTAAACATAAGCAATATTCACTATTACCTTCAAAGTACTCAAAATATACATTCTATACACATTTAAACCCATACATTGCTATCATTTTCCATACTTATTCATATTCAAACTTAACTTTACTAAACACATTAGTCCCACACATTAAACTAGTAAACTAAATCTTAACCAATTTAAGCAAAACCCATTCCATTCATTATTTTTTTTTATGCTATCTCATCCATTAACATACGTAAACACGTAATGAACCATATTTAAACATTCAAACCTATCTAACATCAAAACACACTTCTCCATTCCAATTCTTTAAATTCGGCCAAACCATCATCAACTTCCAAATGAATTCTTTTCCAACATTCAATCATTAATTCATCAAATATACATCAAATATTCCTTATTCTATCATTTAAACACTTAAAACACAAATGCACAAATCCAAACCCTAAACCCTAATGGTTCGGCCATTACTAGTTCCTTCACCAAATGAGTTTATTTCCTCCATTTAACCACAAATTCATATCATACACATCATATAAACAACATTTAAAGCAATAAATCCATCAAAACTACACTTTGATTTAATATCCTTCCTATAAGGGTTTCAACCTATTCCTTTGAATTCTAACCATACAAAATGAATTATAATCCATAAATATTAACAAGGAACTTCATATAAATATTATTGAACCAATAGAACTTCAAAACTAATAACTTCCCAAAATTTCTTCCAAATCTTCCTTGAATTATTTGGTTGCCTTAATGGATTTTTCTTTGAAATCTAAGGTTAGATTGGTGTTTAGGATGATGGATTATACCTAATTCTATCAAAATTGTAAAGAAAACAATAAGAAATGGGATGGATGGGTGATGGCCGAACCTTAGCTTGAACACCAATGGAGTTTTATGGCTGAAAATTTCTAAGAAAGATGAAGACAAAATGGTGTGGTGGGAGAAATTTATCCATTTACTAAAGATGTGATCCAATGGTTTAGGTTTCATAGTAATTTTGGTGAAACCTAGTCACCCAACCATCCATTCTTCTTACTTTCATACTATTGGTTCATCCAAAGTCAACTAAGATGGATACCATATACATTTAACACACCAAATCCAAAACCAATGGCAAAAATCCTATACTTTGAGCTTACGATAGCAATTTTGCAACCTATTCATCTAACCATCCAATTCTTCATCATTTGATCCAATGGTTAGATTTAATCATGCCCATACTAATACCATAAGGTTGCACACACTCTATAACTCCATATTTTAAAGGAAAAGACCAAAATATCCCTAGTGCAACCGAAGCACCGAAATTGCACAACTTGCCGGGAACCATTTTTCAACCGGGTTTATTTCTCTAACTAATACTCAAATAAATTAAATAATGTAATTTTCAAGTCTTTAAATTCTTTTCTACCTCCAAATATGATATCAAATCCATTAAAATCCGATGGGCGAAAAATGACCATTTTGCCCCCAGTTCATAAAAAACTCAAAATTTCCCGATTAAGTCCTAACAGCCTCTAGAACACTTCTATGCTCAAAATCAATTCAAATAACATACATACTATCAATTTCATACATAAATGCAGATTAATAACACATTCAAAAGAAAAGAAAAAAAATCTCCCCCCTAAGGTTCTCTTTTAGGGTTAGGTCCAGATTAGGCTGAGGTGTTACATCCATGGTACTGTAATCTAAGGAGTGGGATGTATATGTATGTGATTGTTTGTTTATGGTTTTGCATATATATATATATATATATATATTATGCTATGTATGGATATAGTTTGATATGCAGAAAAATATATATTGAGTTATTATTTGAGATCCAGAGGAATCATTATTGATAAAGATATAAGTAGTGATAATACATATATATATTAGAAGTGTTTATTTGCATGTTTATAGCTGGGCATAGTTATCTTATAGAGGAGATGCTGTTGAAATTTAAGCAGCATCTTTAAGCTATTTAAGCTGACTTAATATATTGTTTGCCATATCATATAGTTAATTGGGTTCTTCATGGTACTGGTACCTTCGGCATCACCCTGTAATACCTGTCATTTTATTAATTGTATGTTTGTTGAATTGATTGAGGATATAGAAACGTTTTGAGGAATCCAGAATTCTGTAAGTAGGGAGGAGTTTGTGAGGCTAATTTCATGATTTTAAAGGAATAATTTGGTAAAGTGTAAAACATAATAATTGTAGATATATATCTCAGCTTTAGGACTGTAAAAAGGTTTTGTGAAATTTTGCGTGTGTGAGAAGATATGCCTCCTTGACCAGGACCTGTCTGGTTCATTATTTTCTACAGGAATCTAAGAATGTTTAATTTTTATGGGAATGATTGATGTTGAATGATCCAAAAGTGTAAACATGAGAAATGTTCCTTTATGTATTATGTTATTGGTTGTAAAATTTCATGGGAATTGGATAAGTATAGCTCAGTTGAGAGTATAATTAATCAGACCTGTTCAGATGATTTTGGGAAGTAAAGTCAGGGTGAATTTTAGAAATTCACCATAGTTTGTGTAGACCTCTTTTTAATTTGAATTTTGGATATGTTGGAACTATGAGAGTCTATTTTCAGGAAAAAAAAGAATCAGGGAGTTTGGATGTCTGTAACTCATTTGCGAGCTAGTTTATTATGAGTTGACGAAGATGATTTTTCAGCTCGACAGATATTAGTGGTGCAAGCGGGCAATGCGAAGAGGCATTGTCAGCCGACAATGCAAAGTGGCATTTGCGAGTTGGCATATGTGAAGTGGGTTGTCAAGGTGGCAACGGGAGAAAAAGATTTGGCGAAGAGGATTTGGCGAAGAGGATGCGAGGCAGCATTTAGCTAAGCGAATGCGAGGTAGCATTTGGCGAAGTGGAATTCAGCAAATAGGAATTTGGCAAAGAGGATTTGGTGAAGAGGATGCGAGGTGGCATTTAGTGAAGCGAATGCGAGGTAGCATTTTGGGAAGTGGAATTCAGCAAAGTGGCCTTTGCCAAGGTGGATTTCGCGAATATGATGCAAGGTGGCATTTAGCGAAGCGAATGCGAGGTAGCATTTGGAGAAGTGGAATTCGGTGAGGTGGCCTTTGCCGACACGGCAATAGGCAAAGAGGATAATTGGCCAAGTGAGATTGCCAAGGCGGCAATAAACGAAGAGGAGAATTGGCAAAGTGGAATTGCCGAGGTGGCAATTGGTAAAGCAGAGAATTGGCGAAGTGGGATTGCCGAGGCGACAATAGGTGAATAGGAGAATTGGCAAAGTGTAATTGTCGAGGAAGGAATTGGCGAAGTGGCATTCGCGAGCTGACATATGCGAAGTAGCATTTGTGAGCCGGCAATGCGAAGTGGCATTATGAGCCGGCAATACGGAGTGGAATTTGCGAGTTGGATTATGCGAAGTGGCATTGGCCGGAGCGGATTGGCGAGGCAAGCTGGCGAAGCAGAATTAAGAGGCAGTAGCCTATTTAACCAGTTATCCAGTAGTTATGTTTCACAATTTTCTTCTTTCTTTTCTTTCATTCTTCTTCGTTTCTTCTCCTATCTCCTTCCGATTTATTCCATTCATTTTCTAATGCATTAATACTCATAATTAATGCATTAAATCACTAGATTAACTCATTTAAAAGGCTTCAATCATCATTTCAGCCCAGATTCTTCAAGAACTCAGTTTTGGGGAAAATAAGGTAATTTTCTCCAAACTTCATTTTCTCTTTAGATTAAGAATTTTCGGTAAATACAATAGTTATGACTATATAGAGTATATTATAAGTTATTTAAGACTATTAATTTTGATAAATATGGAAGATATCAAAATTTAGGAAATTGATGAATAGTGACATAAATAGTAAGTACGTTTTGCATTTCAGATTTTCTTTAAGAGATAAATTAAATTGATGTTAGGAAACAAGAATAGAGACTATAAGAGGGTTAAATTACAAGGAATTATATTATGTATTATTGATTAAGGAAAATCCTAATTTTGAGAATTTAGGGAAACTTTCATAAGAGAAGAGAACTCAAGAAATTTGAAGAGATTATTGAATGAACAAGCTATTGAGGGAAATACAAGTATAATATTGTTGTGAGGTAAGTATGAATATCATAAATGTGTTTACTTCTTATGAGATGATTGCTAAATATTTATATATATATATGTACACAGTATTGCCACTGTAATATTATGACCTGCATTATGTATTCATTTTATATATATATATGATAATGACTTGGTCGTTCCTTGGACCAAGATCATGATTAAGCCTTTGCTATAATTGCTAAATGGTCTCTTGACCAAATTCAGATTTGTTGAGATGTATTATTTTTGTGAACCCTAAG
>CANXYC010402697.1:0-12453 GCA_948193065.1 Aleurites moluccanus
TATATATATATATATATATATATATATATATATATAAACTAAAGTATTATATCAGAGTAGATAAAAATATTAAATATATATATATATAATACTTGAGTGTATATATATATTGAACTATTTTAGTGAACTGATTTATTGAAATTAAAATTCAACATTTTTACGATCATATAATTTCAACTATGATATATTATGTTTAGCTGATTTAATTATGTTTTGTGTTGTTTCTTAAAGTTTGGAATGTCTAAACTTTGATACGTTATTGTGCTTAATTATAGTTTGTGATTGCTTTTTGTATCATGTTAGCAAATTTTTCCACACAGACTTTCACTTTAGAATGTCTTAGATTTAGAATTCTATGTTGACTCAAAAAATTTGAAAAGCCCAATTCATTCTCTCTTAAACATTCTGCATATAGCAATTATCAAATTATTAATTATATTAGTTGGTTTCTTACTTGAACCATACATATATTATGGATTTTAAAATCTAAAGATGCATACTATTATTATATTGTGTTTCACTCTCATTAAAAACTAAAAATTTGATAAAAGGAAATTACCATTATCATATATCAAAATTTTGCAATTTTGTCCGAATTTTCATGTAGTGTAATATTTAAAATTCATATCATATACTTTTTATTTATTTCTAGTAATATCTCAATCGTTGATTATGACAGTGAACTTGAATATATCAAAAAATATAAACAATATATATGAAAAATATTTATATTAGCTAAATTAAAAAAAATAATCAAGTGAAATATAACAATATTTTGAGAAAATAAAAAAAAAAAATTTGAAAACACAATTCAAAAATTTTTATTTGTGATGCAAATATTCTCATAAAATTGTCAAAAGTCATCCAATAAAAAATGAATTTTCACCAATATAGAATGCATATACATCAATATAATTAATATCATCATCAACATATATGAAATATCTGTAATTTTTATCATTTTAATTAATCGTATATTGTTGAATTTTATTAATTGAAGATGTGAATATTTTGGGAAGATGCAGGAATTTCTGATTTTAGGATTTTTGTGAAACTGATTACATGATCTTAAAGAAATAATTTGGTAAAGTATAAAACATAAAAGTTGTGGATCTATGTCTTATCTTCAATTCTATTAAATGGTTTGATAAAATTCTGTGTGTGAGAGGAGTTATGCCTCCTTGAGTAGGACTTGTCTGGTTTAGTATTTCTGCAGAAAATCTGTGTATGTTTGAATTTTCTGGGAATGACTGAGGCTATTTGAGCCAAAGGTGTAAACATGAGAAATGTTTCTTTGTGTGTTGTGTTATTGACTGTAAAATTTAAGGAGATTTGGATAAGTATAATTCAGTGGAGAGTGGAATTTCTCAGGTCCGTTCTGATGGATTTTGGGGCAGTAAGTCAGGGTGGACTTTAGAGAGTCACCATGGTCTGTGTAGTTGCCTTTGTGATTTGAATTTTGGATATGTTGAACCCCTGCATGTCTATTTTAAGTGACAAAATGAATCAGGGAGTTTGGATGTTTATAGCTCAATTGCGAGCTGATTAAATATAAGTTGTCGAGGAAGAGTTTCAGCTCAGCAGGACTTGGTATGTGCGAGCCGACAAAATGTGAGGTGGCATTTGCGAGTTGGCAATGCGAGCTAGCGAAGTGGCGAGGTGAGATTGCCGAGGTGGCAATTAGCGAAGAGACATATGCTAGGTAACATATACGAAGAGGAATTTGGCGAAGAGGAATAGGAGAGGTGGCATTATGCGAAGAGACATATGCGAAGTGGCATATGCGAAGTGGAGTTAAGGCGAAGAGGAATAGGTGAGGTGGGCATTATGCGAAGAGGCATTGCCGAGGTAGCATATGCAAAGCGAGTTGGCGAAGAGGCATTTCTGAGGTGGTATATGCGAGGCGGCATAAGCGAAAGGGAGTTCGCGAGGAGAATTTGGTGAGGCATCATATACGAGGTGTCATATGCGAATTGGATATGCGAGGTGGGGTTAGCGAAGTGGCATTGTCGGATTAGTTTAGCGAAGTGGAATTGCGAGCTGGCTTATGCGAGGTAGCATTGTCGAGGCGAGTTGGTGAGCTGGCGAGCGGGATTTTGGGCAGTAGCCTATTTAACCCAGTGCCATTAGCGATTTTTCTCCACGCTTTTCTTTCTTCTTTTCTTCGTTCTTCTTCAATTTTTCTCGGAAGAGTTTCATTTATTTTCTAAGGCATTAATACTCAGAATTAATGCATTAGATCTCTAGATTATTATATTTTAAAGCATCAATTGTCAAATTCAAGCAGAATATCTCAGGAAATCAATTTTTGGAGAAATAAGATAAATTTTCTTTAAATGTCATTTTCTTTTAGATTAACTAAGTCTGGTAGTTAGAATAGTTAATTATGGGTGTATAGAATTTATTATAAGTATCTTGAAGCTATTAATGGTAATTAATGTTGAAGAAATCAAAATTAATGGATTGTCATGAATAGTAACGTGAACAGTAAAATTCGAAGTAAATTGCAGATTTTTCTTTAAGAGAAGAATTGATTGATGTTGGGAATTAAGAATAGAAACTTTAAGATGATTAATTATTAAGAAATCATGTTGAGTATTATTGATTAAGGAAAATCCTAATTTTGAATATTTGGGGAAATTTTTTAGGAGAAGAAAATCAAGGAAATTAAGGAGATTGTTGTTGAGCCAATTGCTAAAAGAAATTCAAGGATAAATTGTGTAGAGGTAAGTATGAACATTGCATTTGTTTATTGCTTCTTTGAATTGATATGACCGAATATTCTTATTGTTCACCCATAAAATTTCCATATACTTGATATTGTATTATCGAATTATTAAATTAAGACTCTATGATATCCTAAAACTGAAATTTACCATTTATTCATGAGATTACCATGTATATATATATAATGTGAGTGACTTGTTCAACCTTCTTGGATCAAGTTCATACGATTCTTACTTGTTAAACTTGATGGAAATTATGATATATGTTGATGGTCTTGTGACCAATTTGTTTCTTGTGAGATTGAAACCATATGACTCTATGGATAGAACGCTCTTCCCAATGAGAGTAAATTCATTGGTCCATTGTGCACTTTGGAAACCTAGCTGATAGGATTTTTATCAGTGTTCCACCTAAAGGAAACCATGAGCTCTAGGCGTATGCCTGGCCAAGCATGCGTTTGCGATAAGGTAGCAAAGACTACCGATGCGCTCTGTTGTGATAGGTAGCATGGCTACTGATGTACTCTGTAGTTCTGCCATGTTATTTGATAGTGCTATTCAATTGTGAGCACTTCTGTTCTTGTAAGCCTAACCACATGATGATTCTTACCCATGTTCTTGGAATTGATATTTCTTTCGGACTAATATATATGTATATATGTTTCTTTCATATTGTATATTCATATCTTACTGAGTTAAAGGCTCACTCCTCTTCTGTGGATTTCAGGTAATAGTGTAGCTCATGAGGGAGTTAGTAGAGAAGATTAAGCTTGTTGACTTATTCTTTCAAGAAGCCTCATTGTAATCATTTTGATATATTTATATATATTCATTGTACGATATTATGGTACAGTATGTATTGAGAGTATACTCTAGAGCTCCGTAGTTGATTATTGAGGATGATAATATTTTGATATATGACTTGTTACCTTTTAGGTTACCCTTGTTCCTTAGTGATGTGGGATTCATCTTTTGATCAGTAAGGAACAAGAGGAAATTATAAAATGATATAAGATAAAGATATGAATTTTGCTTCTATGGATCATAGAAATGAATGTTGAATGATATCTATATTTGATATGAATGTAATGAGATTCAGGATATGAGAGTTCTACGGATTTATGGTGGCTTTAAACCTATCCTTACCTTATAACCATCGCACCACTGGAGTTGGGGTGTGACAATATAATTTAGAATGAATATTTTCTCTAGTTAATAAATTGTTATCAAAATTTTCCAATGAATGAAATGAATGATTTTGAAATACAGAGAAATTCAATATGATATGAAGAATATTAATATATTATTAATTATAGTGTAGTTAATTTGTTATTGTTAGAATCTTGTAGAATAATAATTATTTTTATGTTATATTAATTATAAAAAAATATATTATAATATTCAAATTCACAAAGTAAGAACTTATCAAATTTATTTCTTGTGTTATTACATTATATTTTTAATTTCAAACAATTATATATCACTTTTATAGCTTTAAATACTTTATAGATATTTCTTTTTATATTTTAATTTATAGTTATTTCTCCTACTCTTTTTATAATATTTCTCAAAATTCTAGTTAATATTTTCAAGTTTAAATATTAACTTTTACACTTTTTTTAAATCAATATCAATATTTCGATAAATATTTATATAATTTGGTACCTCGATATTATGAATAATGTTGGATATATTTTTGATCATGATGCATGAGAATTTGTAAATAAAATTTTTAATTGTATTATAACAAATGTTTAATCACTTATAAAATAAATGTTTATTATTATATACAGTGATGGTCTCATTCCTTAAATTTTTAAAAAACTCTTATTATATATTGAGAAGTAACCTAAATTTTATTTTAAAAAACTCTTATTATATATTGAAAAGTAACATAAATCATTTATAAAATAGTGGCGTTCGTTCTTTAAACTTTACTAAAAAATTTTATATTGCCCTCAAAAGTAAGGGACTAGATCTACTATTAATTATATATTATTTTAAACATCTAATAATATTAAATTTGTCATTATTTATTATAATGTTCCGAAAAGTGATTTTATAATCTTACTTATACTTGATGTATTTATACACTAATCTAATAAAATAAAAATATATAAAATAAAAAAAAAACGTTAATATTTTTTCACTAAGCAAAAAATGAATATATGAATTTTATTAGTTAAAATATTTTATTAATTATTAATTTGAGTATACAAAATAAGGACATACTATAAGAGTATTAAAAATTTTCATTTTTATTTATTATACTAAATCGTGGTTTTTATTTATTGTACTAAATTCATCTCTCTCATTTTATCAAAATAGCTTATTCATGTTGAGATAAAGAAATTCGGAAAAAAAAAAAAAAATCTTTACGTTTTAACTCTAAAAATTTTACTTTACCAAATAAAGTGAGGAGTAAATCTACCTACCAACTAAATCAATTCTTAGGATTAATGTATTTGGATTTTAGATCTCTATAAAAAATTATTAAATTCGAATTGTACTGCACAAATTAAAAAAAAAATGAGAGCTCCATTATATAATTCGTACAAAAAACAAAAAGGAAAAAGAAACAGAGTAGAAAAAGGAATCATGCATTCCATCTTTTCCCCAATCATCGCCCCCTTCCCTCTTCAATACATGCAATAAGGAATTTGATTCATGTGAGAGGAAACATAGGAAGAGCTGCTTGGATGAAGGCTGACCAAAAATAAAAACGCGTTTCGTGTTCTTATCTCCTTTTGTTTTTGCACATTCTGGGGGAACTTTAATGCTAAAAATCATTCCTTCTTTCATATATATATGCATGTAATCCCTACGGATCATGTGCCACACTTCCTCACCTTTACTTTTCCTCGACAGATATTATAAGGCCAAAATTAATTCGTATTTAGCTCAAACTCCATGTCGCATGAAGAATTAGAGGTTATAAATCCTAATCCGCTTTTAATCTTGTCGCTTAAATCCAACATATAATTTATCTGAATTTTGAAATTACCTAAATTAATTTATTATATTGATTAATATATACTCCCTCTGTCCCACAATAAAAATCATAATTTTCAAATCCCAATTTAATTATCTTATTTCTTAATCCAAATTATATTTTATCTTTTCTTGATAATGATACTCTTTTTAAAAGGTGTAAAAATTAAATAAGAGATTTAAAACATGAGAAAATTAAGAAGATAGATGTAGATTAAAATAAAAAATAAATTAAAAATATTAAAATAAATAAAAAAATTCTTAATAATCGTGTATTTTATAATTAATACATTTATTATAAAATAATATGAATATATTACAGACTGTTACGAATCACATTTGTATTTAAAATATTATATTTAAGTCAATGTATTGCTTGATTTGATTTTATCGAGTTTGGATGATTTCATATTTAATGCTAATTCAAATTAGTTGCAAGTCGAATTTAAGTTAATAAGTTATATGTTGAAGTTAGGTTTGCATATCGTCTCACAATTTACGGTTTCTAATATAATATAATATGCAAAATTCATTCATGACATCAAAATTATCAATTTATAGTCAAATATAAAAAATTCCAATTAGCACCTTAATTCCATTATGAAATTGAAAATTTAATGCAGAGATATATAATCTGATACAAAAATGAAATTATTAACCAAATTTCAAGTGGGCATTTTAATCATCAACTTTGGACTAATGAGATTGTTGACCACTTAGCTATGGATTATATATATATATATCTCGAGCTATGTTTAGATGTTTGAATTTGAGGTTCTTTAGGAGCAATGGAGGTGTCATGAATACAAATTTGTGTTTTATAAATAAATATATAGGTTACTTGTCCATGCGATGCATGCATTATTTAGAGCTTAGGCATTTCTCACACCACCTAGTTTCAAGCCATTCATTCCTCTACCCACCATTCTTGTGTGCTTTCATTCTTTCACTCGAACAATATCTTAAGCTCCTTTTGCCCTCACTTTTGGCTATTCCATTGGTTTTTTCCTTCTTCAAGCAGTGTATTCATATCATAAAGTGGAAAAAAAAATCTTTATAGTTTATATACTACACAAATATATGAACAAGGGGAATTTTTTTTTATGTCATTGGGCCCATATGGACTTCACTAGAATACACTTGTTATTGATTTAGTGATTACTTTAAGTTTAGCATTTGTTGGTTGGAATTATATTACTGTAAAATCATAATTATAACATCAGTATTTACTAGCTTAAAAGTAGCACCTTTGGTACCTAAAATTTGCTAATAACCCAATACGTCAATATTTATTTATAAAATAATGAAATTCTAACTATATTTAAGTTATTTTTATTTTAATTTATATAACATAAAATATAATGTTCTTATTAAATCCTTTGGTAATTATATTATAAATCAAAATGTTATATATTCACTAAAATTAGTTTAGAAAAATAAAAGTAACTAATTTGGAATATTAGAAATTAAAATGCTAAATATACTAAGTAATTTGTCCGTTGTTGGGCCTTTATGGTACTACATTTAGAAAATAGTTTGGGCCTAAAAAAACAGACTAGCACTTTTTCTAAAATAACAATAAAAAAAAAAAAGTCTAATCCATGAAAAGAAAGGTCCACCGTTATATATATATAATAATAATTAGCAAAATTATGTATAATTTATTTAATAAAAAATTAACTTATTCAATCATATACTCAATTTAATTCTAGGGTTTAGAATAATTTGAATTTATTTAATTATCCATATAACATTTATTGTAAAAAGAGCTATAGTGGCTTTAACTAAGTAAAAAAGATAATTTTTTTTTTTTTTATATAAAAAAAGTCTTTTATTCATATAGTAAAAATATATATCCCGATAAAAATAATTGAAAAAATTATAATTAAAATGAATATAAAATGAGTTTTACCTCTCAAATTTCATTGATCAAGTTATCATAGTAATAGTATTCAGCCTAGCAGCTGTAATTAATACATCGACTAGAAACATGCTCCATTTGATATTGATATTAAGTCGTTTTATGAGTCTGATCTGTTGAAAATTAGACAAAAGTTTCTCCTCATATAGGAGAGATAAACAAACTCCTATATAGGGAGACAAATAAACCTCAATAATGAAAGACAATCCAAACTTCACAAACATTCGATAAAAATAATAGAAAAAAATTACAATTAGATGAATATAAAATGAGTTTTACCTCTAAATTGTATTAACCAAATTATCAGAGTAATAGTATATAGCTCAGCAGCTGTAATTGTCACATCAATGTGAAATACGCTCCATTCGATATTGACATCAAGTCATTTTATGAGTACGATTTGTTAAAAATCAAACAAAAGCTCCTCCTTGTATAGGAGAAACAAACAAATTGTTAGACCCCTTCGGTTTGATATTAATTTTGATGATAATAAAATATGTTGATTGTATTAATTACGCTAACTATATGTTTGAGTTGGTTAAGACAAGAGAAATCATGACCGATAATTATTCATAGGTTTAACATATTTGAAAGAGTGTTTATGCTAAGGGGGGCATATTTGAGAAATGTAACAAATTAGGATTCAAGTTGCAGGTTGCAGGAAAGGAGCAACTACTATAAATAAGTAGCCCCTGCTACTTAAAGTCCCAGCGTCTATCAAATAATTAGCTCCCGCTACTTTGTTAAGTCGCACCCGCTATCAATTAGTCACAGTAGCTACGAAGAAGTCTAGAAGGTTTAGTAGCGCCCGCTACTAATTGACGTAGCGGAAGCCTTCTAAGAGTTTGTTGATTCTAGATGAATACCAGACTCATAAGCATCAAAGTTCGTTGATTCAAAAGAATACTGAAAATTAAACGAAACAACTTTCACACAAAAAAAAAATATTTTAATTCAATTAAAAGTTATTTTAACCCTAAGGCTTACATAACTATTTATAGAGAATAATCTCCAGAAGCCCTAATTATCTAATATGGTAACTTATTTCGAAAAGAAAATAAATCACCAGATTTACATAAATGAAAATTTAAAATATTACAAAGACAATGCCTTAAAAGGCGTCCTAAAACAGATTTCTTATTAAAAGAAAATAAGGAAACAAAAGTTCCCAAAAATGAATAAAAAGCCCTAAATTGCCAAAGCGGAGGCCTAGATGAAGGAATTTGACCATTGGATTAGGCCTATATCAAGCCCAAAACTAAACATTTCCAGTGGCTCACTTCTTTGATTTTGACCCTTTTGCATGGTCAAACTGGCCCATAAAGGCTTGAATATTTATATCATTCTCTATTGGATATAGAAAATTTGACCTCGAATTGGCTGCCACATCATCATCAAAGGAATCCCTAGAAAAAGGGATGAGATGTTTTACATTGAATACATTTGCAGTATGAACATGGCTAGGCAACTTTAGACAATAAGCATTGGGATTAATTTTGTCAATAATTTTTATAGGGCCAATCTTCTTTTTTGATAATTTGTTCTACTCGCCAGAAGGAAAACGATCTTTAGTAAGAACTGCCCAGATAAAGTCACCAACTTCATACTCAACATGGTGAAGCTTCTTATCAGCATCTTGTTTATACTTGGAATTAGATTGCTGGATATGATCATGGACTGCCTTGTGAACATCTTGCAAGTTAGAAGCAAAATCAGCTGCCTTGACATGAATTTTGGTAGTATTAGGCAGAGGCAGTAAATCCAATGGTCCTTTAGGAACAATAGAATAAACCACTTGGAAGCGGCTTGTAATACCTCACCTATAACCTAGAACCTGGACCATAAAAGGTAACATAGGGGAAATTGTTTTTTGAATTGAAAGTTGTGCATTATTGTATGTTTATGCTCGAATTGAACATATGTGCATGTTTTATGATGTATTATATGAGTTAATTAGATTTAAAGGCTGTTAGGAAGCAATCAGGTAAATTTGAGTTTTTGATAAACTGAGGCAAAATGGTCATTTCACACCCCTTGAGTTTTTATGGAATTAACATCATATTTGAAGGTAAAATAGAATATCAGGACATGAAAATAGAGGTTTTATGATCAAATGAGTTATTGTTGGAAAGTTAAAGCCAGTAGAAAATAATTTTGGGCAAAACTGCTCGGTTTGGGATTCCATTTGAACTAGGGGTAGTTTAGTCTTTTACTTTGCATTATGGACTTATATAGTGTATACAAGTTTATGGTATCATTTTAGGCTTACTTAAATCAAACTATTGGATGAAAAGATGAAGAAATAGATGGTTAGTAAGCTAGGTTTCACCATTTTTACCATAAGCTCAAAGCATTGGATCACACCATTTGATTTTTACTTAGATTTTTCCCACCCTTCATCATTCTTCATCTTCCTTATCAAGTTCACTAACCAAAACTTTCTCTTTCTTCCTTATAGGTTTTGGCCACCATTGATCTTCACCAAAGCTTGTTGTTTTCTTCCATTTCTTGATTGAAACTTGTTAATTCCACCATCCTAAACACAAATATATCCATAGATTCAAAGGAAAAACAAGAAAAAGTAAAAAATCAAACCTTTGAAGTTTTGGAAGAATTATTTGGAAAGTAAGTGATTTTGAGATTCTTTTGGTTTAATTGTGTTCCTAAGATGTTCTTTGATATTAATTGATGACAAAAATGTGTTTAGGTTGGAAGAAAATCAAAAATTGGAAAGGAAACCCTAATAGGAAAAGGTATGAATCAAAGTGTTGTTTTGATGATTTTTTTTTGTTTAAATGGTGTGTATTTGATGTGTTTAACATGAATTAGTGGTTATTTGATGGAAACAAATCTATTTGAATGGAGAACCATGTTGGCCAAATGTGATGATAAAGAAATGATGGTTTGATGTTTGATGTTTTATAGGTTTAAATGATGGAATGATGTGTATTTGATGTGTATGTAATGAATTAATGGTTAATTGATGGAAATAATTCCATTTGAATGGAATACTAGGTTGGCCAAAATATTGAAGCATGAATAATGGTTTGGTGCTTTGATGTTTAATAGGTTTAAATGGATGAATGTTGTGTAATTGGTGTATATGTATGTTATTTGAATGAATGGTGTTGAAAAATGGATGAATGGAATGAATTCCATTTAGATTAAACAATATTGAGTTTGTTAGTTTAATGTGTTAGGTTGATACAATTTGAAATGTAACGTTTGAATATGGTTTAATGGTGTAAGTAATGGAAATGTATAAGTTTAGATATGTAAAAGATGATTGATATAAGTACTTATAAGTTAAACTTGAATATTAGTGTATGTTTAATATGGAATGCTAAGCAAAGTGTATATGAGTTATTAATATGGCATAATAGTGATGAATATGTGAAATGTATGCCAAATATGGTGATAGAATGTGTTTATTGCATAAAATATTGGAAAAAGGGTAAATTGTGTAATGTGAGGTTTATTGTAATATCTGTCATTTTGTAGTGTTTTTATTGATTTTGTATGTTTAGAGGATTTATTAAAATTTTAAATGAGAATGTTGAGAATTTCAGGAATTTTTTATTATTGATGTTGTAGGATTTTGTGATGATCATTTCATGTTCTTAAATACATAATTTGATAAAGTATAAAACATGAAAGTTGTTAATTTATATCTTAGCTATAATTTTGTAAAACGGTTTGGCTAAATTCTATGTATGTAATGAGTTATGTCTATTTGAGCAAGATTGGTTTGGCTGAGAGTTTCTGCAGGGATACAGTGTCTGTTTGGAATTACTGGGAATGGCTGATGCAGAATTAGCTAAAGTTGTAAACATGAAAAATGTTCCTTTGTATGTTGAAATGATGACTGTAAAATTTCAGAATTTTTGGATAAGTATATCTCAGTAGAGAATAATTTGTATCAGGGTTATTCGGTTAGATTTTGGGGCAGGAGTCTGGGTGACTTTTGGAGAGTCACTACTGTCTGTATGTTGATTATTTTGATTTGAAATTTTGATATGTTATGCTCCTACATGTTGATTGTAAGGGTTAAAATAAATTAGTAAGTTTGGATATTTGGAACTCATTTGCGAGTTGGCTAAGTGTGGGATGTTTAGGCAGGAATTTAACTTAGAGGAATTTTGTTATGGCAAGCCAGCAAGATGCAAGATGCGAGGAGGCATTTTGCAAACTGTCAATGCGAAGTGGCATACTGGTGAAGTAGAGAAGTGAGTTTGCCGAAGTGGCAGTTGGAGAAGAGGAAAGGCGAAGAGCTTTGGCGAAGAAGCGTTATGTGAAGAGAGAAAGTACGAAGTGGCAGTTCGAGAAGAAGCGAAGAGGCGAAGAGGCGAAGAAGCATTGCCAAGGTGGCATATGCGAGGAAGAGTTGCGAAGAGAGTCAGGTGAGGCAGCATACGCGAGGTAGCATATGCAAACTGGAATGTGCGAGGAAGCATTGCCGGATCAAGTTTGGCGAGATGGAAGTGCGAGCTGGGAAATGCGAAGTGGGTTTGGCGAGCTGGTTAGGCGAGGTAGCTTTGCTGAGGCAGGTCTTGCGAGGCGAGCTGGCTAGCGTATTTCTGGGGCAATGTCTATTTAAACCCAGCAACCCCAGTAGCGATTTTTCACGATTTTTCTCTTCTTCTTCTTTTGTTAAATTCAGTCTTTTTCTCAAATTTGTTCCATTTTATATTCTAAGGCATTAATACTCAGATTAATGCAATAGACTTCTAGATTAGTCTATATTAAGACAGAATCATCAAATTTGAGCAGTATTTGCAGAAATCTCAGTTTGAAGGAAATAAGGTAAATTTTCTT
>CANXYC010402733.1:0-23960 GCA_948193065.1 Aleurites moluccanus
TATATATATATATATATATATATATATATGGTGAATTAGTAATGCATCTCATGTTTATAAATCCAATGAGTATTTTGTACTCACCCCACCATGTTGAACCATTTCAGGGAAAGGAGAGTGAGAAGCGGATATCCCGGCTACTTGTATATCCCCAGCCGCGGAGCAAATGTATAGTCCTTTCCTAGAGCAGTTTAGATTACTCCATAATATTAGCTATGTATATAAATATTTTGAGTATGTCTTGTGGATATGTAAATGTATAATTATATGTTGTGATGTGTTTGAATATTTGGATGTGGGTATAAATATATGTCTATATATTCATATTTTAACAGGGATGCAGCTGATATGGTAAGTTTATATGACTGTGGCTTATGGATAAATGATATTACAGGGAATTGCTATATGATTGTAATGTATGAACACCTTTCATGAGTTGATATAGATTATGCAATTTGAGTTGATATAAGTATAAACTGATGTGAGTTGTGTTTGGTGGTTGAAAAAGGGGGATTTGATGTTGATATTAGAAGTGTTTGATATGTTTTCTATTTGGATAATGTTAATATTACAGGGGAGACTCTGTCCGATTTTCTGTAAACTTAAAGTGTTTTTGAAAAAAATATATGTCATAAAATGGTTAAATGAAATGAAACATGTAACTTGAGTTCTTCGTGGTACTGGTGTAAATTATTCCCGTGCCCTAGGACCGTCATAGCCCTATAGAGTTGGTTGTGACACCTATTTCTCCATAAGACTTTAACCATAGGAATGCTCTTGTTGTGAAGCTGTTTAATCTGCTGATGAACTATTTCAACTGTCACTTCTTTATAGGCTAATTCTTCATTTAACTCTACATCCTGTAGTTGAAGTACATGGGATGGATCTGATACATATTTCCTCAACATAAAAATATGGAAAACTTGGTGCACATGTCCCATGTTTGGAGGTAGTGCCAATCTGTAGGACACATTTCCTACTCTGTCTAAAACCTCAAAAGGACCTATATATCTAGGTGATAACTTTCCTTTCTTTCCAAATCTCATAACTCCCTTCATTAGAGAGATTTTAAGGAACACATGATCACCTATACTGAACTGCACATCCTTTCTCTTAGGATCAACATAACTTTTCTGCCTACTGAAGGCAGTCTTAATTCTTTCCTTAATCATTGGCACTTTTTCCATTATTTCTCTAATCAAATCAGGGCCCTCTAACTGTCTTTCTCCAGGTTCTACCTGACAGATAGGAGATCTACACTTTCTTTCATACAGTGCCTCATATAGTGCCATATCAAGAGTGGAAACTGTTGTTGTATGCAAACTCTATCAACGACAGATAATGATCTCAACTGCCCTTATAGTCAATTACACAGAGTCTTAACATATCCTCTAAGGTCTGAATAGTCCTATCTGTCTGACTATCTGTCTGTGGGTGAAATGTAGTACTGAACTGTAGCTTAGTACCCAAAGCCTCTTGGAATTTTTGCCAAAATCTAGAAGTAAACTGAGTACCCATATCAGAAATAATCATCAATGGTACACCATGCAGTCTGACAATCTTGTCAACATATAACTGAGCATACTGAACTGCTGTATAAGTAGTATTTACTTCCAGAAAGTGAGCTGATTTAGTTAACCGATCCACTATTACCCAGATAGAATCATAGCCCCTCTGTGTCTTTAGCAATCCAACTACAAAGTCCATAGTGACCTGTTCCCATTTCCATTCTGGTAGTTGAATTTCCTGTAGTAAACCAGAAGGCTTCTGATATTCCACCTTAACCTACTGACAGGCTAAACAAGTAGACACAAATTTAGCTATGTCACCTTTCATATTGGGCCACCAATAATGCTGTTTCAAATCATGATACATCTTTGTCACTCCAGGATGAATAGTGTATGGAGTATAATGGATCTCCTCCATAATTTGTCTTCTCAAACTATCACAGTCAGGTACACACAATCTGTCATTACATTTCAATACATTATCCTTAACTGTAAATTCATGAGCCTTACCTTCACTGACTAACTCCATAATTCTCACTAACTGTGACTCTTTGCTCTGGGAATTCTTTATATCGTCCATCAACAATGGTTTAACCTGAAATTGTGCTATCAGCACCTATTCTTGTCCCTGTAATTTAAAATCCAAAGTCAATCCCATTGCTATCAATTCCCTAAACTCCTGCACTATAGGCTTTTCTATAACATTCACATGGGCTAAACTATCCATAGATTTCCTGCTAAGTGCATCAGCTACCACATTAGCCTTCCCTGGGTGATAAAAAAATCTGACAATCATAATCCTTTAATAGTTCAATCCATCGTCTCTGTCTCAAATTCAGCTCTTTCTGTTGCAGCAAATACTGAAGATTCTTATGATCTGTATAAATTTCGCATTTAACCCCATAAAGATAATATCTCCATATCTTCAAAGTAAAGATCACTGCTGCCATTTCTAGATCATAAGTAGGATAATTCGCTTCATGCTTCTTCAACTGTCGTGAAGCATAAGCAATTACCTTCCTATCCTGCATCAGCACACATCCCAGGCCAATTCTAGATGCATCACAGTATATAGCAAATGTACCAGTCTCTGTAGGTAGTGTCAACAATGGAAAAGTAGTCAAACATGTCTTGAGAGTATGAAAACTCTTCTCACAATTTTCACTCCAATGGAATTTTTCCTGTTTTCGAGTCAACCTGGTCAATGGATCACCTATCTTTGAGAAGTCTTTAACAAATCTCCTATAATATCCAGCTAATCCCACAAAACTCCTCACCTCTACCACTGTAGTGGGTCATAGCCAATTAGACACTGCTTCCACTTTCTAAGGATCAACTTTGATGCCATCTTTACTAATAACATGCCCCAGAAATGCTACCTCTGTCAACCAGAAATCACACTTTGAAAGCTTGGCATATAACCGACGCTCTCTCAGAATCTGCAATGTGATCCTAAGATGCTCTTCATGTTCCTCTTTACTCTTAGAATAGATAATAATATCATCAATGAAGACAATGATAAACTTATCTAAATAGGTCTTGAACACTCTGTTCATCAGGTCCATGAAAGCTGCAGGGGCATTAGTCAACCCAAATGGTAACACTAGAAATTCATAGTGTCCATATCTGGTTCTGAAAGCAGTCTTTGAAACATGCTCCTTCTTGATTTTTAACTGATGGTACCCTGATCTTAAATCAATCTTGGAGAAATAACAGGCTCCTTGTAACTGATCAAACAAATCATCTATCTTGGGAAAAGGATATCTGTTCTTTACTATTACCTTATTCAGTTGTCTGTAGTCAATACACATTCTCATTGTCCCATCTTTCTTTTTAACAAATAACACTGGGGCTCCCCAAGGTGAACTACTGGGTCTGATAAACCCTATGTCAAGTAGTTCCTGTAACTGTACTTTCAATTCCTTTAACTCTGGTGGTGCCATTCTATATGGAGGAATGAAGATCAGATATGTACCAGGATACACCTCAATTTCAAATTCTATCTCCCTTTCTGGTGGCAATCCAAGAAGATCTGCAGGGAAAACATTTGAAAAATCCTGTACCATTGGAATATGCTTTAATTCCTTAGGTACCTTTGTAGTATCTATCACTGATACCAAAAAAGCAGTGCACCCTTTCCTTAACAACCTTTGTGCCTGTATAATTGAAATAAGCCCTGACATATTCTTATTTTTCTCTCCCTGAAACATAAACCTTTCCTGTCCATCCATTCTAAATTCTACTTGCTTTAAGGAATAGTCAATAATGGCCCTGTATAGAGTTAACCAGTCCATACCTAAAATAAAATCAAATTCTAGTACTGGTAACTCAATCAGATCTGCAAGCAATACTCTATTAGCTATCCTCATAGGACAGTTTCTATATCTATAGCCCACAATTACATTTTCCCCCAATGGAGTAGCTACCTCTAAAGGCATCAATAATGGTTCTCTAACTAACCCCATTTTTCTAGCAAACACATAAAATATAAAAGAGTGTGTGGCACCAGAATCAAATAATGTGTATGTCTCAATATCATGGATAGGAACCATACCTACTATTGTATCATGTTGTCCCTAGGCCTGCTGTGTAGTTATGGCAAAAACTCTTCCTTGCCCTCGCCCTACTGGAGGCTGTACTATTGGCTGACCCTGACCTGCTGGTCTGCCTCTATTCGTTCCTCCTCTGGTCATCTGTATAGTAGGCTGAGATGCCACTGAACCAGTTTGCTGTGGAGTTCTCATAGGACACTCACTCAAATAATGGCCAAACCGCCCACATCTAAAACATGATCCTGCTTTGACCCTACATTCACCATAATGTCTCCTCCCACAGTGTTCACATGGAGGTATCTCTGGACTATGTTGTACTGGTCTGCTGGATCCTCTGGAATATGCAGGGGTAGGTGGTCTCATCCTGCCTACCCTAGAAACATCCCTCCTTTGACTTTGTGCTGAGGGTGTCTGAAATTGTCTCTAAATAGGCCTAGCTATACTAGTCCGAGATGATCCCTCTCCATATCTAGGGAACTCTCCCCCTCTGCTCCTCTTTCTTGTATCTCTCTCTATTCTTTCCTCTTTGTATTTTGTGTCCATCTATGCAGCTGCATCTATAATATGTCCCAAAGTAGTATACTGTCCAGCTAACAGTATGTTATGTAGTGAAGCATGTAGGCCTCTCCTAAACCGGCCAATCAGATCTGCCTCTGTGGGAGCTATCTGTCTAGCATATTTAATCAGTCTTCTGAACTCCCTAGCATAGTCAGTCACAACGAGATTTCCCTGTTTGAGCTGTTCAAATCTCATAATGTTTCTATCTCTGATCCCTCCTGGTAGAAATTCATCCATCAGTTTATGTTTAAACTCTTCCCAGGTGATCGGGTCATTACCATGGATGTTGGCATCAATGTATTCATCAAACCATACTGAGGCATCCCCCACAAATAACAAGCCTACCAGCTCAATAATCTTGGCATCTGAACATGGAAGCTTTCTGACAACCCTGTTTACCCTCTCTATAAAGTCACTGGGGTCTGCATCATATTCCCCAGAATAGGTAGGTAGTTGTAATTTCAGAAAATTAGAGATACTAAAACCACCCTCAGGTATGATTCTTCTGTTTCTCACCCTTCTCTGTTCATTTGTCATCCTCTATGGTGCTGGTGGTACCTCAGGCTGTACAATAGACTGAACAGGTGGTGGTAGCTGTGGTACTGTAGCTATCTGTGTTGCTATGTGTGCCTGCAACATTTGCATCATTTCCTTATTCCTCCTTAACATTTCCTGTCTGAAATCCTGCATTTCCTATCTCAATGCAGTCTCACCTATACTGCTCCCCTCTTTATGTTGCCTAGATCTAGGTGGATCAGGACTAATCCTCTCTGCCTGTACAGATGTAGCAGTGCCTATCTCAGGCTCCCCACTATCAGCCCTATGCTGACCCTCCATATCAGGTATATCACCCCTATTCACACTCTCGACATCACTGCATATATTTAAATAAATAGCCAATCATATAGCATAAAGGAATTTTCATACTATAGGTTCGTAGAATTTCAAACAACAAGGACAACATTTAACTTAGACGATATACGAACTCCTATGTTCCTTGGTATATACTCTATCACTGACATATAACATCACAAGTTTACTAAACCTTTAGCTCTGATACCAAATCTGTCACGGTTTAATTTTAGACCATGACGGTCCTAGGATACGGGTAATGCCAAGGCGACTAGTACCTCGAAGAACCCATGCTTTTACTTTAACTTAACTTTTACAATCATTACTTAACCTGTGATACATTTTATGTGATAATTTTTTTTTTAAAATCATCATAACATGCATACAGAAAAACTAAAAGAGTTTCCTTTGTAACTCTGACTTAAACTATCCGTAAAGCATATAAATTACACTTTCTATAAAATATATATCCCCTTTTAACCTCCATTAATCAATTCACAACTCAATATGCACTTCAATATTTGCATTCATAACTCATATCATATATACATCATATAAAATTCTCATATCATATATAAGAATCATCATTAACATATCCATATTATATCTGGTTATCATATGATAATATTGACACTATACCTTTAGCCAATCTAAGCCCTCTATACATTATATACCAAGGAACCTCTATATACAGGAGTGACCTCAAGTACATATATTTGTAATTCAAGGCTGAAGATGATGTAGCCAATGGATGTCTGCCTCACTGAGGTCCTGAAAACATATAACCACTGAAGGAGTGAGTATAACATTATACTCAGTGAGTCAATATATATATATGAGTATGCAATATTATTCATGAACAGTCACATCTATCCATTAATAATCTGTAAATATGAATACTGGTGATAACATGATGAAATACATATCACGAACCATAATGCATATAATATAACAGGAGCCTGTAACATGTCAGATCATATCATATAGCAACTGAGCTGTCATTTCTCTTCCATCACATAACTCTCCAATTACATCATTTCCAACCACATCTGTCCATGGCAAAGGGAATTTCACCCTCCCTAGCAGAGGTCATAACAGATATCTGTGATCATAACCGATGGTTTGTTTTTACACCATCGAAGTAGTCCTGTTATAACATATTATATACAGAATTCTCAAATAGCATAAACATATCAAAATAAGTCTCAAATAGGACTTAAGAAATGATATATAACATTATAAGACTTAAAGAAAGAGTTTGGCTCAATTTTATATTTTTGCCCGCCGGGACCCAATTTGTGCTGCCGCAACTGGCTCCCAAATTACGGGTCCATTTCTCATTTTCCAGGCACTTTCTAGTTTGCCTTGAAATCAATATTTACATGGCATTTTCTTTGTACCAATAACAAATACATATAAATGATAGACAATTAGGCTTGGTTTCATGTCAAAAAGCCTTTCAGAATAACTTTTATAGCAATTCAAATGCATTTCTATCATCTCATATCATTCACATTATACATGTTCATCATTAAAGTGCTAAGTTATGAACTTTCAAACACTTAGCTCAATATTCCATACCAAACATACACCAATTTTCAAGTATGATTTCAAATCACTTATACCATTCAACCTTCTCACATTTAACCTTATACATTTCAATCATTTATACCATTATACTATATTCAAACCTTACTTCTTTATTTGCATTAGCCTAACACCTTAAAGTAACAAAGTCCACATTATTGTACTTTAATGGAAATCATTCCATTCATCCATTTTTCAACACCATTCAATCATATAACATTCATATACATCAAATACATAACATTCATTCATTTAAACTTATTAAACATCAAAGCACTAAGGCATTATCCATCATCATCACATTCGGCCAAATCATGTTTCATTCCAAATGTGTTTCTTTCCATCAAATAACCACCAATTTATTACATATACATCAAATACACATCATTCAAACCTTTAAAACCATTTAAACATCAAAATCACACATCATTGTTCATCACCATATATTTCGGCCATTCTTGTTTTCCTTTCAAATGAATTTCTTCCAATCATTTAACCATATATTCATGCTAAACACATCAAATAAACATCATTTGAACTAAAAGATTCATCAAAATCATACTTTGATTCAAAGTTCTTCCTATTAGGGTTTCAATCTAACTTTTTGATTTTCATCCATTCAAAATGTGTTTTGAACATCAATAATCATCAAAGAATACCATATAAACATATTTGAATCACAAGAATCACAAAACCATTAACTTACCAAAGCTTCTTCCAAAACTTCAAAGCTTTGATTCTTAGCTTTTTCCTTGAAATCTAAGGTTATATTTGTGTTCACAAGGTTGGAATTAATATGTTTCCATCCAAAAATGGAAGAAAAACATAAAGCTTGGTGTATTCTAATGGTGGCCGAAACCTAGGTGGAGAAAAAAGAGAAAATTCTGAATATGAAATGGTGATGGATGAAGACAATGGTGAAGTGGTGGGAAAAATCCACCTAAATATCAATGATTTGATCTTATACACCATTCTTATGATTATCAAGTTGAAACCTAGTCATCCAACCATCCATCATTCTTACTTTTATACTATTGGTTAATCAAAGTCAATAAAGATAGCTTATACATACATTTGATACACCAAATCCATAACTAAAGCTAGTAATCCTATACTTTGAACTTATGATATGAATTATGAAACCTATTCATCCAACCATTTATTTCTTTATCATTTCATCCAATGGTTAGATTTAATCAAGCCTAAAATGATTTCATAAGGTTGCATACACCATATAATTCCATATCTCAAAGGAAAATACTAAATTGCCCTTAGTTCAAATGAAGCACCTCAAGCACCTCAATTGAGCAGCTTGTCGGAAACTATTTTCAACCAGGTTTAATTTTCCAACAAAACTTCAAATAAATTAAATATCATCATTTTCATGTCCTAATATTCTTTTCTACCTTTAAATATCATGTTTATTTCCATAAAACTCGAAGGGGTGTGAAATAACCATTTTACCCCCAGTTCACCAAAAATTGAGTTTTTCCCGATTTCTTCCTAACTGCCTTTAAAGCACTTTTACATGTATAAAACTTTCTAAAACATGCATATTCATACAATTTAAACATAAACGTGCATAATATATATCATATAAACAAATAAAAGAAATCCCTTCGGTTTTCCTTTTAAAGCTTAAGTTCTAAGCCTTTAAACAGGGGTGTTACAGTATGTATGTGTTTGCTACGAAAAGTATGATGATATGGAATCCACCACTAATACATAAAACATTAATGATATTATATGACATAACACGACATGATATGATATGAAATGATTTATGATAATGATGTTATTACATGGATTGTCTAGTTAGAGAATGGTCTCATCGTTGGAGAGTATTGGAATGCCTAGTTTGAGGTTGTCTCACCGTGGCACCATAGTTGGATTATAAGAGAGCCAAAGGAAGGGGTCGACTCTCCATTTATGATAAATAAAAATATAAACGAGATTGGATTCCATAAATATTTTTCATCGTCAATGTTAGTATGTTTATAAATGATTATGCATAATATGACACTTTATGTAGATTAATAGATGACTTGCATATTAAATTAATTAATATCAACTCATTAAATCGAATGTTCATTCATATTCAAATATTTTTCCAGGTTTCAGATCTAGTTTAAAGAGATTAAATTTTTAAGTTGAGTATTCCTGCCATCTATTCCTCAAGCGTGGAATTATTTTATTTTATTATGTACGAAAATTTTCTAGCACTCCACATTATTATTTATGTCATTTATATTTTATATATATTGCTAAGTCTAGTGTCTAATTGAGTTTATTAGTATAAGTTATTCTGTTAAGTAAAAACTTAATTTGCTGATGTGATATGATTGATGATTGCCCTAAGTGGCTATGTGATAATGTTAAATTGTTCAGGTTCTGCTTGACAGGTGGGCTCATAGTCCTTGTTTGTGACAGTTACAATTAACATATTACAGTTTTGTCATTCAGTGGTAAGTCAAGCTTATTACGGGTTTCGAAAGCCTTATGCTTTCCCATTCGTTAATACCGGTCACGTGCTCAATAGGGTCGGGCCATGACTAATGTGATATCAGAGCAAAGTTCCTGCGTTGAAAATTCTAGATGGTATAAGTTCTTATAACATGCAAAGTATAAGATTCCTTTACATCTTGTTGAGTTTTTTTTGCCTCTAATCCAACCTTCTCCTAATGTTGTGTTGCTACTATTGTTAGTATGATTATGTGTAAATGTTGTCTGTTTTGTTAGTATAATGAGCTCAAAGACACTTTTTAGAACAAGAACAATATGATGTTGATGGTATTTTTTCTAGTAATGATGAGTCTTTTAGATGCTAGGGTAAAGAAAGTGTAAGAATAAGGTTAATGCATTTTAAAAAAGGAAGACAGTGAAGTTGTACTAATAGTAAGTGATTACGAAGGTGAAAGAAACGTAAGGAAGATAATAGAAAGAGTAAGGGTGAATTGAACTATGTGATTTTCTTGAAATGTGATTTTTATGTATGATATTCAAGGAGACTTCTAGAGTAAAATGATGTGGAATAATGGTTTATTGATTAAATTAATTTTTTTTAGTGAGTGTTGATTGCATGAATATAATAGTAATGATGTATGGTGAATGATGTTCCTTAGAATTTTGGAAAATCAAATGGAATGTGCTCGTAAATAAATAGTGAGAGATGGATGATGAGTTCTAAAAATTAAAAGAGACATGGAGGTATATGTAAAATAAGGTATGAGTTTTAACTGTTATTGAAAGTTGTATATGTGGAGTGACTTAATCAAACAAAAAACTGAGAGTGATTAAAGTTAATAAATAGATTGAATGATTAGTAAAAGTGTTAAGAATGTAAGATATTCCTAAAAGAAAAGGATCATAAAATGAAGAATGTCCTTAGTAAGTGAAGACTGAATGTGTGTATCTATAGTTAATATTATGAGTTTCAGATGTGACATCTAAGGAAGTGTATCAGAGTATGCAATAGAAGTATAGTGATGAATGTGACTCTGAAGTTAAGAGTGGTTGTGTTTTGAAAATTCGAGAACGAATTTTCTTAAGGGAGAAGATTATAATGACCCAAATTTTTATTATTTTAAAAATGGTTAATTATTATTTTTCCCTGTAGAATGACTTAATACACTAAATCTCCTTGACTTTTCAAAAATACACTAGCTCCCCTAAACAAATGTCCCGTTATACTCATTCCGTCTCATTTTGTTATTAGTCAATCCTAAAATGGTTAATAAAAATTATAAAAAAACAGAAATACACTTACCCTTTATTTTAATTAATTATATTCTATTTATGTTTTAAAAAAAAATATTTTTTAGGGTTAAAAAATTTATTTTCATATTTTTTGACAAATTTGAAAATAAAAAATAACAAAAATATTTTTTATTTTTTATTTTAAAAAATAATTTAAGAAGAAATTAAATTATTTCTATTTAAATTTTTTAATACAAATAAAAAATTTATTTCCTGACAAAATTGAAAATAAAAAGTAATATTTTTTTAAAAATATATTTTTTATTTTCAAATTTTTTATTTTTTAAAAAATATTTTATTTATTTTATTTTCAAAGTTGTCAAAAAATATAAAAATATATTTTTTAACACTAATTTTTTTTTTAAGTAAAAATATGATGTAATTAATTAAAAATAAATGACAATGATATTTCTGTCTTTTTACTGTGATAATTGACCATTTTAAGGTTGACTAATAACAAAATTAAACGAAAGAATCTAATAGTATATTATAATATTTATCAGGGGAAGTTAGTATATTCTTTAAAAAGTCAAGAAAAAGTTAATGTATTAGGTCATTTTACAGAAAGAAAATCGTAATTAATTTTTTTAAAAAGTATTATCTTATGACAAAGTATTTATTTAAATAAATTATATTAAATTATTTTTAAAACTATATATATATATATTGCTTTTTGCAGGGATTTGAACCTAGGGGCGTTTGGGTAGGATGAGCCAACCTTTATCCATTTGTTCTTGTTATATATTAAATGTTTTTTTTTTTTTTTAAAAAAAAAAAAGAACACGTGAAATTTAACCAATCAACTTCACGTGGCTGGTGGGGAAAAGAAAGGAAAAAAAAAAAAAAGGGACAAAGAAATGATGAACAAGAGAAATAGAAGAGAAGAGAGAAGATGTAATACCCTATATTTATGTCATAGTTATTGAACAATTTCATTAGTTATCAGATAAAAAATATCGATAATATTAAAAAAATTTGAGAAATTAATTCAATATTCAATTAAAGTTAATTTTTCTCAGTTGAATGACTAATAATAGATTGAGAATAATAATAGTCAATTATATGAAGAAAATATGAAAAAATATTAAAAATGATGAAAAATTAATAGAGTGACAAAATCATAAATAAGTAAAATTTTAGTGGCATTTTGAAAAACTCACTGTACACTACCCATAATGACTCTGAAAGCTATATGATGATAAATTACAGTTAAAAATAAGCTATTTCACTCCTCACTTTAGAATCTAAAACTCAACAGAATTGACAGAATAAACTACAGAAAGTTTTGGCGTCAAAGTATAATTAAATGAAGTTTTAGGTAGAAAAATATAATTTGTCATTTTGTCCACCTATAAAAGCATGCCTTAGACAATTTTCCACCATTTCACATCTTCTTCTTCTTCCTTTGTCAAGGCCGAACCACTTTTATCATTTCTTCATGCATTTTCAAACAAGTTTTGTAAAGAAAACCTAAAATCAACCTTACTTCATCTTTTCCATCCAATTTTTCACCTTGAATCACAAAGGAAATCAAAATTGTTCATCCTTAGTATTTCAGCCACTTCTCCATCCTAAGGTAACTTAGTGTTTTCGTTGATTATTTAGGTTAAATAAGTGTTATAGGTATTGAATTAGACGGGTTTGGTATTTAATTGCATCAATTGATGCATATGGTTAGAAATTCTCAATTTCGCAAATCCTAATTGAAGTTATTTATTACCAAACCTGAGGTTAATGATCTTTAATGTCTAATTAAGTTAAATTATGATTAATTGATGCATTTGGAAGCTAAAATGATGATTGTTTTGATGTAGAACATAAGGAAGAATAAGATTGTGAATTTTGCCTCCTTTGAAGCTTTTAGTGGAAAACAAATTTTTCAAGATAATTTGAAGTGCTAGATGAGTTTAATATGCATCATATAACATGTCTAATGCATTGAAATGAAGTTTAGAAACCTATTTTGGAAAGCCATGTTTGGCTGAACCTAACATCACTATTCATCATTGAAATTTTGCCTTTTTTTATCTTTGATTTCTAAGCCATTTTGATCCTATTTATTGATTACAAACCATTGTTTCTGTAACATTTCCTTTCTTCTATATTTTGGTATGCAACCTTATTAACTATTGATTATTTATCTATTGTTCATACTATTTATCCAACCTTTACTTTTAATATAATGCATATTAGATTCACTAAGTATTTACGTGAGGCCTCGCCTAAGCATCGCATCACGTCCAACTGAATAGAATCGGGAATGCTCATTTTGGGACGATTTCTCATAAATTGAGAAGACCCTAGCGCCTTTTATTTGAAAATGATTCTAAATTTTGAAGTCGCCACCTTAAGTTATTTTTGTTGGGAAAATTTAAGGTAAAAACCCATTTTGACTCCAAATCTATCTCAAAAGAAAAAGTGCACTAGTCTTTCAAACCAAAGAGAATTCGGGGACTAGGTATTCGGTTGAACTTGGCTTCTAATTTTAACCTTGATTTAAAACATTTTTTGAATGAACAATTTAAAAAATGACATATATAAATGAAATGATATATAAGATGAACATGTAAAGAAATAAAGCAATGAAAGAGAGCGATAAAATAAATTATTACAATTTAAAAATCTAAAATAGGGGATATCAACTCTAGCCCTTATGGGTTCTAGGTTGATCACACATTCCCCAAAGTTCTATGCTAAATAAAGAAAAATACATCCAAAGAATAAAATGAGAATCGAATAAACAAAGTAAAAAGGAAAAGATGTTTTTTTTTTTAAACATTTTTGGAATTGAAGCTTTTATATAGTTTCCCTGCGTATCCCATTGAATGGGAATTAAAAACCACGCAGTTCTTCCTTCTTGTGAAGGGGGGTTTATTTTATGCCCAATTTATCATGTTTTGATTCTTTATTTTGATTCTCTATCAAAATAAAGAAAAGAAGAACATGAGTTGTTTATTTTAATGCTCTATCAAAATAAGAAAAGAAGAATAAGTTTATGAGTTGGTACCTTTTCTCTTGATCTTTGGGGAGGTGATAGACGGAGTGCACTTCCTGATCTGAGTTTCACCTTGAATCGATCGAAGCATGGGGAGATGGTCGAATTACCTTTTACCAGACAATTCAAAAGAAAAGAAAACAAACGGACAAAGTAACTTTATATTAAATAAATTTTGAGGGTCCACATGCCTCGGATTTGGTCCTTCTTTAGCTTAAAGAGAACTAAAGAAATAAGAAAAAATAGATGTATGAGGGAGAAGAGAATGAAATCTAAGAAGAAAAATTCAACTTCAAAGATTTCGGGGCCTCGAGCTAGGTGTAGAAGGCTCTCTATTTATAATAGAGAGTTGGGGGTCAAGTTTTGTCATTTTCCGTTGTGAGATTTGATGAAAAAACCTTAAAAAAGGAAACTACCACTGGCATAAGGGAGGATTGTCGTCGGAGGGGGGTGGCAGCGTCGCCATCTAATGAGGGCGGCATGGCGTCTTAAAGGGGGGCGACACCACCAAAATGCCATTTAGTTGCAGCCCTAAAGGAAGGGCGCTGCCGCCTAAGGGGGGTGGCGGTACCACCCTAGAGGTGGCGGTACCGCCCCCTAAGGGGGGCGACAACACTTCCCCTTCAGGGCTCAGACCTATTTTCTGATATTTTTTTATCTGCCCATGAATGGTTCAGGCTCCGATTATTGCCGTTCGGCCTGACACAAGTCCGAGGGATGTAAAAAACCAGTGTTCACAGTTGCTCCCATCACGGCTATCCATCTTGGATGATAGACGTGATGTTAATGAACTGAGTTATTTTTGGTCCATTTGAAACAAAATAAGTGCTTTTTGATCACACTTTGCAATGTCGTATGTAGGTTTAATCTACCAAGTTTCAGACAACTTTTCAATTTTCTGATATTTTTCTATTTCTATCATTTTCTAAATTACAGAAGCGTCCCAGGTCTGATTTGGGCAAATGATGGCTCTATGAACAAAGAAAAATCATACGGACACAATGAAACTGACAGCACTTGTTTTGACTTGAACTGTTATAAAAATGTAAGTTTTCTTGTTTTTGACCAAGCTGGGGACATGATAATCATTTTTGAGATTCTCAAAATCTATACATATGGGTGAGGTTCTCTCATTCCCTTCACTCTCATTTTCACTTTTCTCTCTTTCTCTCTAGCTTTTCTCTCTAGAATTCTCTCTTGATGTCTTCAACTTCTGGAAGTGCTACTAAAAATAAGGGACACCATAGCTATGAGGCCCCACGGGACAATGCTGACCCGAAGAATCTATTGCAGGAGCCGGAATAGTATGTCTCCTGGGATCGCATAATCGAGATATTTTTCAACTTTTTTTTTTGTGCAAATTTTTGCTAAGTGAATTTCTTTTCCTTAAAAGACCACTGTGCTTAGGAATATGGGTGCTAAATCAAATTTAGCTTATCTGGCTGATGCTCTATCAATTGAAACTCCAGTAAAACCCATGTTAGAGCCCACTGGTTTTATATCTTTTTTAAAGGTCAAGACAAATCCTGAGAGTAATGTAGCCTTAATCAAGGCACTGGCTGAGCGGTGGTGGGATACTACCAACACTTTTCACTTTCTATGTGGGTAGTTGACAGTTACTTCTCTAGATCTGTCAATGCTGACTGGCCTATGCTTTAGCACCCATCATTGGATCTCTGCTTTGACTGGTGGACAACCTTCTCTCCTGAAGATATGATCCAGCTTATAGGTTAGGACCCACCTCGGGATCGCATATCAGTACCTTGCACTTGGCTTTAAGCTCGGCCGATAGAGATGGAGCCATTTATTGATATGATATTTGATACTGCGACTGTGGCTAAACTGATGACGTTGATTCTGACAGGATGTACATTCAGCCATACCTGTCGTGACACTGTTAACTTGAACATTCTGCCAAGCTTGATAGACACGACTCTGCTGGGTGAATATGATTAGGTTGGCACTATCCTAAGCACCATATATCGGGAGATGTGTGACATGTCTCGAGGAGCTTTCAACTCTAATAGAGGGACTCATTTTATCTAGGACGTATGCTCTCTGTTTCTTTTGTTTAATTTGGACTGGGAGGTACTCTTTGCACTTGTTATTTAATTTAAACTGGGAGGTATTCTCTGCATCTTTAATGAACTTCAGCCTAGCTTTCCTAACTTTCTGTCTTTGATGCTTGAATAATGTATGAGCTTATGAGTATTTTTCGACACTTGCCCCTACCCTTAGCAACCCTAGGTTGGATGTCTTTCCAGCTAGTATCAGGTGAAACAAGGAATATTAGACTAGCTCTGGTGTGCGTGAATTCGAGACTATCCAAGCAGTTTTTGGCAGTCTCGACACTTTCTAGGTATTTTTTGACTTTTCTGTCTCACATTTCCTAGTTTTACTTACCACAATCATTTTGCAGGTTGTGACGAAACCTTACATCGATAAGATGCAGTTAATGCCAGTAGAACTTGACCCAAATGCTACATTGGGTTGTTCTTGACTGTTGCTTCGTTCTCCATATTACAAGCTGTACTACTTAGGAGAGAGAGTTTGAGTCTGACGCAGTAGGATATCAATGGAAAATAAAATTTTATTATAATCCGTTGATTAGCCCATGAATACCAGAAATAATCTTTTATAACCTGTTGATTTTAGAAATACCAGGAAATAGGCATCAATCTTGTTGATTTCAAAAAAATACCGAAACTGGAAGAAAGGGTTTTATTATTTAATTATTCATCAACTGTCGCATTACAAGGCAAACGCCAATATTTATAGGCTAAAAAAAGAAACATAAAACCCTAATAGGCTAAAGGCCTACAGCCTAAAGTAAGCAAAAACAAAACAGTTCTCAAAATAAGCAAAAAGGCGCATGAAATTTCAGAGGCTCCGTTCGTGCGTTAAACAGTTGAATTTTGGATTAAAGCTAGGTTGTGCTAAGTTTCCCCATCATTGTTCTAGATCTCTGAATGAGCTTCGAAATGAGTACTCATGGGCCTCGTGGTTCATCCTACACTGAAAGTTATAGCCTTTCAATGGTGACCTGCGCGAAAGACCCTATCTCGCTTCTCCAAAAACTGTAAGGCCCGCTCCTCTATCTGCTGGCCTGAATCAGAGTCTAGACTATTGGTAGGTGGGTTGTTCCATCACATCCACCTGTTGACATGAGGTGGAATATGGACATTCGTGCTCTTGACGAGGCTTATACTAGTCTTCCCATTCATCTATATGTGACCTATCAGGATGACAATATGATATTCTGTCTTACCCATTTGATGGGGCCTGTTGGTGATCCCTGTCGACGATTGCAATGCTCATCTGACACTATTGGTCCTTCTGCTGTTAGGCCAAGTCAAGCTCAAAGTGTAGGTGCATCAATAAATCCTTCTTCGGCTGATCCCAGTGTTACTCCTGAAACGCAAACTGTTTTTGGTCAAGTCCCCTTGGGCCCTAATTACTGGTTCTCTGAAGATATTTTTTACACTAACTCACATGGTGAGATGCAGATATATTATCTTCCTGATGTGGTCCATCCCCTTGCACCAGACTTTCCTGATAACCCTGAGGTATGTTCATGCCTATTCTTTTGGCTTTTGTTTTCAGAAATGATCCTCAACTAAGCCTCTGATATCTTTCTTTCTGTAGATTACCTCAGAGTGGGCTCGTGACGTAGAATGGAGCTAGCTTTGTCGGGCATGCTGACCTAGCTTGAGTTCCAGACTGATCAATCTCGTCCACTGGAGGACCCCGTCGGCATTGTCGGAGACATTAGTGGCTTGTCTGGGCTTCTTTATTTCTTGCCTTGCCATGTTTTTGTTTATGTCTAAACTATGATGCACGGATGATGTTTTGATGTATGCATGATGCATGGACTTTATGATGCTCTTTTAGACTTCCCATGTCATGAATGCAAACTAAAAAAAATGTTATGAAATGCTATATAATTTTTAGTTCAATGTATTAAAATGTCAAAGAATTTTGGAAATATCCTAAAATGCCCCCAGAACCCTAAATTTTCAAAAAAGGTTCAAATTTTGAAAAAATCATACTTAAAAGGGTTCGCTGCCACCGACCTGAAGGGGTGGTGCCACCTTAGATTTATGGCGGTGCCGCTAGGTCCCTGTGGTGGTGCTGCACCGGGTTTGCTCGCCTCAGCCTATCTGACATATTTTTCTATAAAAAAGGGTCCCTTCATTCTCAAAAAGTCACTCCGACTCCCTTTGACACTTCTCAGGACTCACTTTTTATCTCTTTTCTCTTATTTCACTCAAGAAAAAATTATTTTATTTTTTCATGGAACCCTTCTATAGCCACCATATATTTTTGTGGACCAAGAACCTAGACAAGGTTGAGAAAATCAATATGGGCAAGTATGGGGTCAATTCTATTATGACTCTGAGGGTTATGAAAGTGGACTGGGATTTTTTGAAGGCTTGTCTCAGGTTTTAGGATCTTGTAGACCACATGTTCCGATTTAGAGCAGGCGTGGAGGAAATGTGCCCTACTTTTGAGGAATTCAGTACTATCCTCGGAAGTAACTCGAATGCTGCTCTAACTGTCCTCGAATACCGGGTTGGATACTTTCATTCTTTTAGGAGGCTCCTAGGATTGAGACAAGAGCTTGCTAGCTCTATGGTTGTGGGAGACCGAGTAAACCTTGCTGCAGTTATGGCTGAATTTCAATATCCAGAAGATTCAAGGGATAAGGTGAGACAGAAACACAGAATGACAGGCTTGGTTCTATGTTTGATTGATGGATGCCTATTCTTCATCTCACCTGGATGGGGAGACATTCGAGTGGTGGAGCTGATCGCTCAGATGGAGCGAGGTTGCACTATTGTCGGCCTGATTTTAGCAGAGACTTTGCAGAGCTTGGATGGAAACTACAGAGTTGAGGGGCCTTGGTCTGTTAGCTTTGTCATTTTACAGGTAAAGACATCTTGTACTTCCTTTTTTCTTCCTTTAAATTCCTTTTTCCAACCTCTTTATTTCTTTTCAGGTTTGGCTTAAAGATCACCTACAAGTGGCGGCTCCCTAAGATAGGATGCCATATTCAGCTGCACAATACCACATGTAGAGGACTCATATTCGTTTTGATACAAAAAAGGAGTGGACTGCCTGGATTTTAGAACTGGATTCTAAATATCTACTTTGGCACTGCTCTTGGTATGGGATTGACTCATTCATCACAATGAATTATGGGTATAAGATGGTTTACTTGTTGGGCATTTTCATGACCTCATTCTATCAAGGCACCAGAATCTTGAGGCAGATGGATCAGCCATAGGGAAGCCCACCAGACGAAGCAGCTTTTCCTACATCTTCGATTACCGGTCCTCTTTCCCATGTCATAATGAATGGCTGGAGGCAGTCTATGCGTTTTGTATGTCCTGCTGGCTTATTAGGCAAAGTGGAGGATTATGATTCCTGGTTCATCATGGAGGTTTGGCTTATTGAAAAGATTAGATGAGTAACCTTGATTACAGAGTTGGAGGGAGACATGGAGACTGGGGATACTGAAACAGACACAATGACCGGACCAAAAGACACTGCTGCGACCAAGGATGCGCTGGAAGTGAAGGTTGAACCAAATATACTTGTGATAGAAGATGAAAACTCTGATGACTCAAAAGATATTCATCATAGGAGAAAACAAGCTTAGACTCTATATTCCATCTTTATGTTTTGTTCAGAATTTTGAATTTCATTCATGTTAAGACTATGGCATTCTTTTTGAATAAGATGAAATTTTTATTATTTTGACATTGACATATGAGACTGAATGAATTTTGATGAAACTGAATTAAAAAGACTGGACTATGACTGATGAAATCCAATTTAAAATAAAGTATTTTTTATTTTTTATTATTTTTTCCTCTTTATTATTATTATTATTTATTTCGCTCTAATTTTTGTCCGAGCTGCCCTTCTGGGTTTTCAATTCACAGAACTGCTCTAATTTTTGACTAAACTGCCTTATTCATGTTTTCAACTTAGTAAGCATAAGTCAATTAATCTGGGCACAAAAAATAATAATTTTATTATATTTTGGACCGTACCCAAAGTGGGCTATCTACGTATCTCCATTTGCATTTATTTTATTTCACACATCAAATTTTTCTTTCAGGTCCTCGTAGTTCAATTCATGCAATGCATCATGAAATGGACATTACACAAAGCACATTTTCAATTGATCAAGATTACAAGGATTCAAAAATTCATTCCCATCTAAATCCATGAGTATGACACCTCCGCTGAACAGGATCTTATTGAGCACATATGGGCTGGACCAATTTGGTTTGAATTTTCCTCTTTGATCATGAATATGAGCTCTGATTTCTTTTAGTACTAAGTTGCCTTCTTCCAATCCCCTATCAATTACCCTTTTATTGAAATGTCGGCAAGTCTTTGCTGATACCTTTGAATCTGATAGAGCAAATCCATCCTTTTTTCATCAATAACATTCAATTGGTCATAATATCCCTTAATATACTTTGCTTCACTAAGCTGATTCTTCTGTATAACCCTTGTCGAGCAGATTTGTATTTCAATTGGAAGCATTGCCTCCATCCCATATACCAAAGAATATGGGGTTGCCCCTGTTGGTGTGCGAATGGAGGTCTGATACCCCCATAATGCAAATAGAAGGTGTTCATGCCAGCTTCTATGACTAGTGATCATCTTTTGCAAAATAGCCTTGATTGTTTTGTTTGTTGCTTCGACTGCCCCATTAGTTTGAGGGCGATAGGGTGAAGATCGATGATGCTGAATCTTTTCCTTCTCAAGAAGAATTATTACTTTTTTTTTGAAAATGAGAGCCATTATTCGTGATGATCTCAAAAGGCAATCCAAACCGAAAAATGATATTAGTTTGGATTAAGTGTGCTACCTTTTTAGACTTCAGCATATGGTAAGAGGCTACTTCCACCCACTTTATGAAGTAATCTATTGCCATTAGAATGTATTCATGCCTATTCGAAGATTTAGGACTTATGCGCCTTATAACATCAATACCCCATATAGCAAAAGGCCAGGGAGTTGCAGTCGGGCGTAATAGGACAGGAGGTTGCTTCTAGAGTTTGACAAATATCTGACATTTGTGACATCTCTGTGCAAACTTAGCACAGTCTTCATTCATTATGAGCCAAAAATATCCAAGATTCGTGATTTTTCTGGCTAATGCAAAACCATTCATGTTCAGGCCTTTTTCGCTGCTATGTACCCATTCCATATTCTGCTGAGCTTCCTCTTCTATCACACACCTAAGGTGGATATTATCTCATTCTCTCCTATACAACACATCACCATTTGGTATGAAATTACTAGCCAATTGCCTAAGGGTCCTTCGATCTGATTTAGATGCCCCTTCCGGATACTGGTTATTTTTCAGAAAATTGAATATGTCCCAATACCATGGCTTACTATCAACTAATTGAATTTGCATATACATTGTATCATAGCCTAATTGCCTTCGCACTTCAATAATCACGGGACGTACAATCTCATTGCCCATCATGTCTATCATAAAGGCCAGGGTTGCCAAAGCATCAACGAACTGATTCTTAGCTTGAGGCTGATAATGGAAAGATAATTCATCAAAATTTTTTGCTAGATCAATTACGCATTGATAGTAAGGAACTAAACACTCTTGTTTTATCTTCCATTTGCCAAAAGCTTGTGAGACGATCAAATTAGAGTCCTCATAGACCTCTAGATAATCAATCCTCATATTGGCAGCAATCTCTAAACCACATATGCAAGTTTCATATTCTGCTTCATTGTTCGTCACCTCAAAGGCTAACTTAATGGCCATGGGTAAATGATACCCATTTGGCGTGACAAGTACCATTCCGGTGCTATAACCCTTACTGTTGGCTGCTCCATCAAAATATAACTTCCAAACTTCAGGTTCTAGTTCCATGATATCCTCATCCGGAAACTCGGGTTCGATTGGTTCATTATCTACTAGGGTAGCAGCTAATTGGTCAGCTATCACATTTCCTTTAATAGCCTTCCTTAGAACATATTTGAGATCGAAAGCTGCTAAAATTGCCAACCATCATGCCATTTTGCTGTCAAGAACTAGCCTCTCTATAAGGAATTTCAAGGGGCTCTTGTCAGTAAGGACATGCATAGTGTATGAACACAAATAATGTTGCAGCTTATGGCATACCCAAACTAAAGCGAGACATAACTGCTCAATCTAATTGTACTTGAGTTCATGGGCAACTATGCGCTTACTCAAATAATAGATGGCATTTTCCTTATGCAAATCTGCAGCATTTTGAGCTAGCATTGTTCCCATAGCTTTTTTGGTCATGAGAGGTATAACAACAAGGGTTTACCAGGCTTTGGTGGTTGCAATACAGGAGGATTTAGCAAGTATTGTTTGATCTTTTCAAAAGCTTGTTGACATTCTTCATTCCATCCCTTAGGAGATCCTTTCTTCAATAACTTAAAGATGGGCCCATAAATGTCAACCAGTTGGGAAATGAACCGATTGATGTATTGCAAACGTCTTAAAAATCCCTTAATCTCTTTCTCTGTTCTTGGGGCTGGAATTTCCATAATGGCTCTTGATTTAGTTGGGTATACTTATATCCTTTTTTTTGCTCACCATATGGCCCAAGAACAAACCCGAGGATGCACCAAAACCACATTTAGCAGGATTCAACTTTAGATTGTATTGTCTCAACCTAAGGAAGAAATGCCTTAATGCATCTATGTGTCCCTCTGCCATTTTGGACTTAATAGCCATCTCATCAACATATACTTCCACATCCTTGTGAATCATGCCATGAAAGATAGTTGTAGCCATTCTCTAATATGTTGCCCTGACATTTTTTAAAACAAAAAGCATGACCTTGTAGTGGTAAGTGCCCTATTATGTCACAATAGCTGTCTTTTCCTTATCAGGTGGATAGACTTGTATTTAATAATGCCTCACATATAAATCAATCAAGGAGACTACCTTAGATCCAGCCATACGGTAAACCAATAAGTCTATGTGAGGTAAAGGAAAACCATCTTTTGGACAGGTTTTGTTCAGATCCATATAATCCACACACATTCTTACCTTCCCATCCTTTTGAGGCACAAGAACTATGTTGGCTAGCCTTGAAGGGTAAGTGACAGGTTCAATGAAACCGTTATTTAACAACTTAGCAACTTCCTTTTTGATCTTGAGAGACCACTTTGCCTTCATTCTCCGTAACTTTTGTTTTACAGGCTTTACATCCTCATAGGTCGAAATCTTATGGACTGTTATGCTTGGATCAATACCCATCATGCCTTCAGGTTCCCAAGTAAAACAATCCAAAAATTCTTAAATTGTCTTGAATAAAGAGGCTTTATCATAAAATGATGATGCAATGATATCACAACCCAACCTGGGAGCCGAGACGGTCCTAGGGTACGGGTGTTGCCTAAACTACCGGTACCACGAAGAACCCAAATAACTGTACTATATGGAATGCAATTCAATAATAAGCTCAAATATAGCTTGACAATTCTATAAAAATTTGGGCAGTATCTCCTCTATATAAGGATTATGCCCAGCTGAAAAACATGCAAATAAGCACTTCCACTATATACTTCAACATCTATACTCAAGTCAATGATCCCTCTGGATCTCTAATATCAACTCAATATATCTATCTGTATATCAAATCATTTCCATTCATAGCATCACATATGTATATATCTCCATAGCATAACTTATAGATATAAAGATGCAAACACACATATACATGCTATTTCTTAGTTTACAGTACCATAGAACCTCTATATATATGCATCAAACATATATATAGACTCACCTCTAATCAAAACACCCAAAATGCTCCCCCAGAACCCTAGCCAGCCCGTGACTCACCGTCAGCTGCTCTAGCTTGGGAACTTTCCCCTATAACATCCAAATTGGCTTATAAGACTTATACTCAACATACATCAAATCAAATCATATATTATGTCATATTAAGACATAATTAAGTATACAAATACATAAACACACACATTAAGCACATCAAAGGCCCTATAACACTCTTTTAACACTTTTCATATCTTTTATGCACCAAATGCAATTTCATCAACTCAAATCACTCACATTATTCATATTCATCAATAATTTGCTAAGTCATAAACTTTTAAACA
>CANXYC010402798.1:0-39553 GCA_948193065.1 Aleurites moluccanus
TATGAATATTTTATACATAAAATTATTCACATATATTTTTAAATATTTTAATTTTAATTATTAAATGAAAAGTAACAAAATATTAAAAAAAAAAAGATAGAAGTTGACGATATTTTAAGGATAATAATATTTAAAAAAAAAATGAAATACAGTTAGTTTTTGTATTTTGATTATGTTAATGAATTTCATCGTTTTATTTATTTTTTATTTTTTATTAAATTTTAGTAAAATAACTAAAAATAAATTTTTATTTTCTTCCAAAAATAAAACTTGCCTTGAAATAAAAAAAATATATTCTAATGAAATTTCTCCTTTTGAAGGGTTGGACGAGATTAGTTTATTCTGACATCTTAGATATGTCAAACAACATATTGAAACTATAGTCATGGCTATGACGCATAAATTTTAAGATATTATTAAAAATGACCAATCACCAAAAAGTCAAAACAGTTATAAACCCAAAGGGTATGCCTATGAAATTAAACCATTCGAATATCTGACGAGATCAGTATTTTTTTTGCATACTACGATTTCTAAAACAACAATTTGAAGTTATGGTCATGGTTATAATACTTGAATTTTCAAGATATTATAAAAAATGACTTTCCACCAGAAGAAAGAATGGGTCTCGGAATCCAAATGGGTATACCTATGTAATTTCGACGGTCAAGGTTAACTGAGATTTATGTTTTTTAGAATTATAGATATGTTAGGAAAAATATTGAAATAGTGATTGTGGCTAGAATGATTTTTTTTTTTTAATTTTTGCAAGAAATGACTGTCCATCATAAAATAAGCCGTCAGTCATCGCTGAAGGCAATGAGTTTAGTTCGGTGCGCCATTTTTAATTGGACTAGGCACAAGTCTGTCCATAACTAAACAACTCCAGTATCCCAGTTCTTCGACTTTGACCCATTTATATGGTAAAACTGGCTCATAAAATTCAGAACTTCTATATCTATATTAACCATGCTCCTAAAAATAAATCGGGCCTTGAAATCCAAAATGTATTTCAATGAAATTTCTCCTTTCGGAGGGACAGATGAGATTAGATTTTTCTGCCATCTAAGATATGTTAGGCAACATAATGAAACTATGTTCATGGCTAGAATGCAAAATTTTTTAAGATATTATGAAAAATGACCATTTACAAAAAAAGTCAAACGAGTTAAGAACTTAAAGGGTATGCCTATGAAATTTAACCATTTAAAGGTCAGACGAGATTAATATTTGTTTGCATACATAATTTATGGAGCAATATTTTGAAGTTGTAGTCATGGCTAGAATGCCTTAATTTTCAAGATATTGCAAAAAATGATATTCCACTAAAAAATAGAATGGGTCTCGAAATCCAAAGGGGTATACCTATTAAAATTTCAATGCCTGAGGTCGGCTGAGATTTGTATTTCTTAGAATCTTAGATATCTTAGGAAAACATATTGAAATCATGGTTGGGGCGAGAAAGAAAAAATTTTAAATTTTTTGCAAGAAATGGCCATCCACCACAAAATATGCTGTCAACTATTTTCGGAGGCAATGAGTTTGATTTGATGTGCCATTTTCAATTGGATTAGGCCCAAGTCAATCCATAACTAAACACCTCCAATATCCTAGTTCTTCGATTTTGACCATTTTGCATGATAAAATTGACCCATAAACTTTAGGGCTTCCATATCTATATCAACTATGCTCTAAAAAATAAATCGGGCATTGAAATCCAAAATGTATTCTAATGAAAAATTTCTTTTTTCAGAGGGCTGGGCGAGATTAGTTTTTCTACCATCATAGATATGTTAGGCTAAATATTGATAGTATGGTCATGGATAAAATGCAAAAATTTTAAAGATATTATGAAAAATGACCATCCACAAAAAAATCAAACGAATTAAGAACCTTAAGGGTATGCCTATGAAATTTAACCATTCAAAGGTAGGATGAGATCAATATTTTTTACACACTATGATTTCTAGAGCAACATTTTGAAGTTGTGGTCATGGTGGTCATGGCTAGAATGCCTCAATTTTAAAGATATTATAAAAAATGATATTCTACCAAAAAATAGTATAGGTCTCGAAATCTAATGGGCATTCATATGAAATTTCAATGCTCAAGGTCAACTGAGATTTGTATTTCTTAGAATGTTAGTAATTTAGGAAAACTTATTAAAATCGTGATTGTGGCTAGAATTGAAAATTTTTAAAATTTTTGCAAGAAATGGTCATCCACCATAAAATACACCATTAGTTATTGTCTGAGATAATGAGTTTGATTTGTTGCGCCATTTTCCACTGGACTAGTCCCAAGTCAAGCCCATAACTAAATATCTCAAGTATCTCAGTTATTTGACTTTGACTTTTTTGCTTGGTCTATAAACTTCATGGCTTTCATGTCTACACAAACCATATTCCAAAGAATAAAACTGTCCTTGAAATCCAAAATGTATTCCAATGAAATTTCTACTTTTAGGGGGCTATGCGAGATTAGTTTTATCTGCCATCTTAGATATGTTAAGCAATATAATAAAACTACGATATACCTATTAAAATTTCAACGCTCAAGGTCAACTAAGATTTGTGATTCTTAAAAGGGTTAATTACAATTTCCCCCCTGTAAAATGACTCATTACATTAAGTTCTCCCTGACCTTTCAAAAATACACTAACTCCCCCCTGACGAATGTCATAATATACTACTATACCCTTTCATCTAATTTTGCCCTTAGTCAACTGTTAGTCAACCCTACAAGGGTAGTGAAAAGACCAAAATGCCCTTATTCTTTATTTTTAATTAATTACATTTTATTTTTATTTTTATTTTTTTTTTAAGGTTAAAAAATTTATTTTCATATTTTTGACAAATTTTAAAATAAAAAATAAACAAAAATATTTTTTAAAAAATATTTTATATTTTATATTTGTTATTTTTTATTTTAAAAAATAATTTAAAAAGAAATTAAATTATTAATTAAATTATTTCTTCTTAAATTTTTTAATACAAATAAAAAATTCATTTTCATATTTTTGACAAATTTAAAAATAAAAAGTAAAAAATATTTTTTACAAAACATTTTTATTTTTTATTTGTTATTTTTTAAAAAATAAAATAAAAATATTTAAAAAATATTTTTATTTTCAAATTTATCAAAAGTATGAAAATATATTTTTTAATCCTAAAAAAAAAATTTAAGTAAAAATAGAATGTAATTAATTAAAATTAAAGGGTAAGAGTATTTTGGTTTTTTCACTATCCTTGTAGGATTAACTAACGGTAAAATTGGACAGAAGGGTCTAGTAGTATATTATGACATTCGTCAGAGGAAATTAATATATTTTTGAAGAGTTAGGAAAAATTTAGTGTAATGAATCATTTTACATGAAAAAATTACAATTATCTCTTATTATTATTATTATTATTTTTATTATTATTGTATATGCAATAATTGGAAAGAGCATAATGCCGCACTGTCATATCATAGGCATGGAGTGGATAGGAAATTGAATGAGAGGCCCTTTTCCATGGAAGAAGAAAGGTAGCCACAAATACTAACTACCAAGATATACAAATTAGTGATCCACAAATACTAACTAACAAGAATGCAATTTCATTTGAATACGGGGAAGTAGTTGGCAATAATATACATATAACCACTGGCGGAGGATGGGGACCATGTGAGGCCATCACTCTCCTCTCACCTTTAAATACAATTTTTTTTAGTATTAAATTTTTATTCCCTTTATTTTCAGTGAAAATTTCCTTTAAATATATACAAATTAGGTTAATTATATATATCACCTTAATATATAAATTATAAAATATGGTATAAAAAATTTGACACCTTCAAAATTTTTTTGGCTCCATCATTACATATAATTATTAGAACAAAAATTGTTATTATAACAATAAATTATTAGGGCTAAAACTAGTGTCATTTGTAACTTTTAATTGATAAATTTATTGTTTTACTTAATTTTTTAACTTGCCTTTTATATCTTTATAAATACTTTTATTAATTACAATTATATTCTTCTCTTTTATATCAGTTTCAAATATTATTTTTATATAAAATATTTGTTTTTTTAAACATATAATAATTAATATATTGTATTTATTAGTTTCATCATATTTATTAATAATAAATTTTTAAAAATTAGATTAAAATTTTAAAATAATAAATTAAAATATAATATTAAATAATATATCAAATTGAAAAATTCAATCTTTCACATATATATATATTTTTAAAATAACTATATCTTATTCTTTCTGTATTTATTTTAATTTTTTATTATAAAATATTTAATATGCCTAATTTTATTTATGGTTCTTAAAAAAAAATTTGATATTAATATTTTTATAATCATTGAAAACTAATTAATATGATTAATTTAATTTTACTCTTATGCAGGTAAATATAAGTTATTTTTATTTTTAAATTTTAATAATTAATAGTTTTCAAAAGTTGTAATTTTTTTATTTTATTTAATATTAATATTTTTTGCATATTAATGGAATGGTTAAATAAACATACTTCAAAATTCTTAAATACATTCCATCTTATCTTTTTCACTTATTGAAAAACTATATTACTCATATAATTTTACAAGTTACAATGTCATTAATATAAATTATTTTTTAGAAAAAAAATATATTTTTTTCTTATGTTAGTATATAGATTTAAATAAATATAATTTTAATCTTTATAGTCTAATTACATTAAAAGTTAATATTATTTAATAAATATAAAATTATATAATTAAAAATTTTCAAAATTATAGTTCATAAACATACTATTAACACCATAATATAGAAAAAATGGAAATATATATATATATATATATTAAACAACTAAAATATTAAAAAATTGTTTTGAGAGTAGAAGATATTTATTGAATATTAATTATAAATTATAGATAATTAAAAATAAAATATAAAAATGAGATATTTAAAAAAAAAAATCGTTTCAATATGTGATTATCTGAAATTGTTATAAATTTAAATTTTTTAAATATAAAATCATAAAAATAAGAATATATATTTCTTTCTTTTTTTTTTTTTTTTTTTTTTTTTTTTTTTTTTTGTAAAAATCGTAATTTTTGAATGCATAAAATATTGTTAGCAGTGTCTATTTTTTCAATTGATGTATATTTACAATGGAAGTGGGTTTAAATTTATATTTCAAGTGAAAAATAATATTTAATTAGATTTGCAATAGAGAGTCGTCACTAGTCATTTCATTAATGTTTACTTCTTTTTGCCCTAAGTCTTAGAGTTTTTCGGAGCAAACAGTTAATAAAATTATTAAATAGATTTAACCTAAAGAGTTGAATTAGTAGTATAAAATTTTGTTGAATTTTTTTTTAGAATAATTTATAATGGGAGATTCTAAATTCAAATTTTAATTAGATCAAATTTTCTTAAATTAAAGTCAATTATAAATTTAATTTTATATTTTTTCTAATATAAAAGTATGTCGTGAATTTATAAAAGAAAATGTTAAATAAATTAGGTACACATGAAGATAGTTTGGGGGTACTTTTGTTTGCTTCCTTATAAATAGACATACTAGTAAACTAAAAAGAAATGCAATATATTAATAGGGACACAATGATACTTGAGATCTTGGCTTTTTCTGCTATACTTTTCTTCATACTTCTTGCTAAGAAGCTACAATGGCGCCAACTTCCTCCATGCCCGATAGGCTTACCAATAATAGGCCATTTCCATCTTCTTGGTCCTGTAATTCATAAATCTCTTCGCGATCTTTCCTTTCGTTATGGTTCTATATATTCTCTCAGGCTTGGTTCTGTTCCATGTGTAGTAGTTTCTACACCAGAACTAGCCAGAGAGTTTTTGAAAAATCAAGACTTAGCTTTCTCTTATCGTTTAAATTCTCAAGCTGTTGATCATATTACTTATAATGCTTCTTTCGCCTTTGCCCCCTACGGTCCTTACTGGAAATTCATTAAAAAATGGACAACTTTTGAGCTTTTAGGAAGTAGAGTAATTAGTCAGTTTGTACCTGTTAGAACTAAAGAAATACAATGTTTTCTTAAAATTCTTCACTCCAAAGCTAAAGCTGGTGAGAGTGTTAATGTTTCTCAGGAATTAATTAAGTTGTCAAATAATATAATTTGTACTATGATGTGGAGTATTAGATCTTCAGAAACTGATGGCCAAGCTGAAGTTGCCAGAACTGTTGTTAGAGAAGTGACACAGATTTTTGGACAGTTTAATGTTTCTGATTATATTTGGTTTTGTAAGAATTTGGATTTGCAGGGTTTTAGAAAGAGGTTTGAGGAGACAAGGAAAAGATATGATGCTTTGGTCGAAGAGATTGTTACTGCCCGAGAACTTTTCAGAAATAAGAAGAAAAGTCTTGGAGAAAAATATGAGGTTCAAGATTTCTTGGATATTATACTTGATCTTATGGAGGATGAGGATGCTGAGATGAAATTAACTAGAGATCATATTAAAGCCATGATTTTGGTAACTACTCTGCACCTTTAACACTATCCTTTTTTAGTTCATTTTCACTGTTTTTTTTTTCTTCTGATAAATTTGGTTCCCATTAGAAGTTTGAATTCGAAATTTATGTAGCAAAAACTAAATTACTGTATATATGTATATACAGGATTTCTTCATAGCAGGAACAGACACCACAGCAATTTTACTTGAATGGGCATTATCAGAACTAATAAACAATCCAAAAGTTCTTGAAAAAGCTCAAGAAGAGATACAAAAAGTAGTGGGAAATAACAGAATTGTTCAAGAATCTGATGTTCCAAATCTTCCATACATTCAAGCCGTAATAAAAGAAGCATTTAGGCTACACCCACCAATTCCAGTTCTTTCCAGAAGATCAATTCAAGATTGCTATGTTAATGGATACAAAATACCCAAAAATACTTTATTATTTGTGAACATGTGGGGCATTGCAAGAGACCCAAAATACTGGGAGGATCCAACAGAATTTAAACCTGAAAGATTCTTTTCAAGTGCTAGTTCCATTGATCTTAAAGGCCAACATTTTCAATTGTTGCCATTCGGTACTGGAAGAAGAATTTGTCCTGGAATTCCTTTAGCAATGCAAGAATTGCCTGCTGCACTTGCAGCTACAATCCAGTGCTTTGATTGGAAAGTAATCAATCCTCCAGGAATTAAAATTAACGGTGGTGATCTTGTTGATATGAATGAACGGCCTGGATTAACTACTCCTAGGGCTCATGAACTTGTTTGCATCCCTCTTCCTCGTTTGCCCAATAATGTGCTTGAATCATTAGTACATTAATTAATGTTGTTGTCTGTGGACCAACTCAGCACTCAGAGTCGTTTAGTAATTTATTTGCCGTTTTTTTATATATCAGTGTTTTAGATGTTTAAATTTACATCACTCCCTGTTGAATTGGAATTGTTTGTGTCCTCTTTCTTTCAGTAATATTATCCTCTTAGTTCAAAATAAAAAGAAATTTTTATACTTAGTATACATCAATTTAATAAAGTAAAAATATGTGAAGTAAAAAATAATTTTATATATTTTCCTTAATAAATAAATAAATAAATTATATTAATTAAAATATTTTGGTGTTGAGTGTAAAAACTTTTATTTTCACTTTATTTAAAGTTACACAACCAAAAAAGTGAAGTGGGATAAACAAGAGAAGGAAAAAGAATATGTGAGGAGTCAAATTTTTGTGTCTCCAATCTTGTTTAGAAGCAAGTGAAAATACGAGGTATAAAAAACATGGGAAAAAAATTATTTTTTTTTTTCCTTTTTCTAGTAAAATAAAAAAAATAAAAATTGATTTTGCCGTCATTTCTTATTGTGCAAATCTCTATTTCATTTTATATCTTATTTTCTATTTTATATCATTTTTATATTTTATAATACTTATAAAAAAATATTAACTGTCAAAATATTTTAAAAAATAAAAGATATCATATATATAAAAAAAATAAAGAGATGATACAATGAAATGAAAAATTCAAATTGCATTCCCTATGTTTCCCTTTCAATTCCACTCAAATCATGCATAATTTCTCACTCTTTCCTCCAAATTAAGGAGAGATTTTTTGTGGTCTTCAGGATAATTAATCTGTTGATAGCCCATTGTCTGAATTTTACCTAGCTTTCCAAATGTTAGAAAACTCATTGGAAAACAAGCCCTTCGCATCACAATTTGCAAGCTCCGCTCAGTTTATGATTATGTCCTTATCGGCCTAGCCCACTTATACATGGGTAAATAGTCAGACATTAATTTCTTGTTCTAGATATTGTTTTTATTTTGATTTTTAAAATTCCAAAACAATCAAATAATTCCACTCTAGTTTTGTTTACATGAAATAAACCTAATCAAACAAATGATCCAATTATCCAAGGGAATCTAGACCCGAGTAAGAATTTATCATTTATTAGATACAGAATTAATTTTAAGTATTAATTAAATTAATAAATAACTAAAATCATTTTTGATTTAGTAATTAGAATTTAATTTTTATTTTTAAATATAAAAATAGGTGGCGATTAGTTAGGTATGTTAAGATTCCGTTTAATTTAATTTTTTGTAATATCTGTTAACTATTAACTGTTTGTTGATAACTGATAATTGATAACTTGTGATTGTTATAAATATTTAGTAAAATTATTATTAGTTGTTAATTATTAATATGTTTAATAACCATTAAGAATAAATATTAATATTTATTTTTTTATTTAATTATTATTTTTAAAAAATAATTTAATTTTTTAATTTAAATAAGTATAAATTTTTATAAATAATAATTATTTATTTATTTAATAGTTAATAATTATCAATAATTAAATGAATATAATATAGTGCTGCTGGGAAAAAAAAAATAACGGCCGAAAAAAGAAAAAAAAACTTCGTCACAGGCGTACTAAATTTTATGAGATTAGCTTAAGAAAAGGTGACCTAACAACTTCTTTCCAAAATGATATTCCCAGTAATATATCCTGTGAACCCAACAACATTAGAAGGACACAGCACCTGTAAAAGGCTCCTAACAGCGAGAGGCATGAGTCATCATTGATTATATGTAAAATTTTTGGTAGGTTAATGGAGTTTTAATTCACGAAGAAAATTATAAATTATATAGATTAAATTTTTAAAAATTTGATACTTTTCAAAGATTAAATACTTATTTTTTCCCTAAATTTAATACTATTGATCATTTTACTCTCTTAATTTTAAAATTAATTATTTTAATACTCAAAATTGACTAATTAATTTGATTCGCATTTTTCACCGGCACATTTTTGATGTTCAGGTCCGTTGTTGATCTCATTAGAGCTACGCATCCAACTAGATCTCACTGAAAAACTTCAGAAGACGGAGGATAAGAGATCTCGAGAATGGCTAAAGAGTGAGTCGTACTATCTTCAAGTTCAGGAAGTCAATATTGATTGGGACTACATTTTTCAATCCCTTTCATTTTAGAAGATATTTCTGCAATCACTCTTAAAAGAAAGCTTACCATGGGAAAAAAAAAAACAAAGAATGAAATCCAATAAAAAAAAAAGAGAGTAAAACTGAGATTCATTCAAATAAAATAAATAAAAATCAGATCTAGGTTTATTGCTTCTTACTATTAATGGACCTGGGTTTCATCCATTATCATCACCACTGGGATTCATTGCTTCTCAGTTGTTGTTGTCAAAACCACCATAGTTTCCATCGATCGGCTACCAAGAATCACACCGCGACCCACCATCTTCTCCGATTATCATTTTCGCTGCTGCTCCTTCAAGCCACGATTGTCCAAGTTAGGTTTTCAATTTTCCCTTTTTGATTTTGCTTCTTTTCTTTCCAATTATGTTTTTGTTCTTGTTCTTCAAGTCCTGTTTCTTGAATTTTCTGCTGAGTGTCTTCTACTGATGTGAAATCAATGAATTTTTTATTGAAATTTCCACATTATTAGTTTTTGATGGTGTTCAAGCGCGATTCTTATACGTGAGTCACACAGTGTACTGACTGAATTATTTAAGGGTAAAAAGTGTCAATTTTTTCATTGAGTATTAAACATGTTACTTTAATAATTTAAGAGGCAAAATAATCAAACGTAACAAGTTTAGGAGGAAAAATATGCTTTTATTTCAAACTTAAACTCGTATATAAACATGTATCAAGTAATTTATATGAATTACCATAACTAGATTAATATGTTAAATGAATTTATTAATTAATAAATACTCGATATATTACCATAGAGTTACAAAATATTACTGTTATTGAATGGTCTATTAACTTAAAATATTTTAAACTTTATAATTTTTTATAATTTTATTCTGTCTTTTAAGAATAAACTATTATATTATAAACTTCTAAAATTTTAAACTTTTTCTTTCTCCAAGTGAAATATGACATGGATTAAAAATTAAAAGATATATTATTATTTAATATCTTATATTTAATTTAATTAATAAATTCATTATTTTTTTTGAAACAAATTAAATGAATCATTATATTTGTTTTTATTAATAAAATAGTTTTTTGTTATTATTCAAAATAATTTTTAGTAGTCAAGGTAGATTTAATAGTAAAGTATTAAAATACCTTTGATTATAAGTAAAAAAAAAAAAAAATCAAATTGATCAGTGATTGTTTTTCCTGTTAATCTAATTAGATTAAAATTAATTTTGGTACATAATCAAGATAATATTTTTTTTTTATTTTTGTTCAATGAAACATATATATTTTTTTAAAATATTAAAAATATATCCAATTTTCAAAGGATATAATAGAATTATAAAAACTTAAAAAAATTCAAGTTATTTCAAGTCAATTATTGAATATCATCTGAAGGTATATTGAAATAATCTAGTATTTTGATATCCTGTCTAAATGAATATTCATCAAAACCAGTTTTAAATTCGCATTTCCCGCTGTTTATTATTGAAAAAAAGAAAATCTACATTTAGGGATGGCAATGGGTAGGGAATCCACGTTTTCCGCGGGGATTTGCCCCGAACGGAGTGGAGATTTCCCGATTTATCTCTCAATGAGGGCGGGGATGGGGAATATTTTTTTTCCATTAGCGGGGACGGGGAGTGTATTCCCCACCCCGTGGGGATTCCCATCCCCGTCCCCATGAGAATCCGTTATTATACTTGATTAATTATTATATTTATTTAATTATTCCTTGTATAAAATTATATTAATTAATAATATATATATATATAAGGAATAATTTGTTCAATAAATAATTCTTATGAGATTGTTGGAATTTATTGAAAGTATTTATTAGATTAAATTTATTCAAGTATTATAATTTAATGTATGCTGAATTTTTAATGTTTTATTAAAAAATATTATTGAATATTTTTTATGTATTAAAATATTTATATTTTAATTATGTTTGGTTGATGTTGTGTGTTTGAATTTATTAATATTTTCTAAACAATTTTTTTTATACTTTTAGCTATTATTTATAAATTTTATAAATATAAACAAATTTAGTAATATAAAATTTAAGCGGAGAATGGAGATCCCCACGGGGAACCAGAATGGAGATGGAGATTAAATTATCCTCGTATGTGAAACGAGAACGGATATGGAGATTCCCCGCTAAGGGGGGTGGGAATGGGGATGGTTCCCCCACCCCTCCCCGCTCTGCCCAATTGCCATCCCTATCTACATTACTCTAATAAGTTGATTAGAAGAGTTTGCAATTATAAGAAAAAATAGAAATAATATCTTAAACTCAGAGATTTACTCAAATATTAAAAAAATTATAAGATTAAAGTAATTTTAAATTGAATCCCCAATAATATGTCCTACTAAATTGCTAGTGTGCTTATATCATTTTATTTAGTTTTTAAATTTCAACACTATAATGTCAACTTTTAAGTTACTATTGAGTTATAAATGGCAAATTCATGAAAAGTTATAATCCCTATCAATGTCGAGAGTTAATTATAGAGACGTAGGATATATATTTCGGAAATTAGTTCATGCATATTTGTTACCGGGGAAACAAATAAAATTGGTAAGAATTAAAAATTTCCTTTTATTTTTAAGTCATTTTTATAATCATCGATTATAGAGGAGTCTTTTACCATTTTGTATAAATGCATTATTATATTTATATATATAATAAAATATTGATAAATTAATAATATTTATTATATAATAATTTTCTTGAGTCTCAACTTGAATCAGTGGATTAAATTAATAATTTAGAGAAATTAATAAGATAATATTTTTCTAAAAATTCATATATAATTATATGGTCACATTTATACTATAAATTAATAATTTATTAATATTGTCTATATAATAGATTATGATACTTTAATAAAATATGAGTTTATTATTTTTTTTTTTAAATTTAAATCTAAGTGAATCTCATTTATATTTTTTTTATTATATTTAGAAATTTTTAAATTGAATTTTTGAATTGCAATAAAAACTTATGAAGTGTTATTAATATTTTGAGTATATTTTTTTATCTTTAATTTTACTTGATTGTATTTGATATTAATTTTTTTATTAATTTTCAAGTGAAATCTGTCAGAAATCGATTGCTATAATTTTTTTTAGAATGTAATTTTTTTTTAATGCATATGAGATATTTTTTTTTTGTACTCACATAATGTTTTATGCGTCTTATTTGTCATGATTAATTTTTGAATATTTTTTATATGAAAAATCATTATAATTATAAAATATATAAAAGATTCTTTGAAATAATTTATATAAAAATTATTTTAAATATAAATAATTATACTCATATATTTTTTCCTTTTATTTAATTTATATTCAATTTACACTTTTTTTTTATGGGTTAATTACTATTTCCTCCTATAAAATGATCCAATACACTAAATCCCTATGACTTTTCAAAAAATATACTAACTTCCCCTTGACAAATGTCATAATATACTACTAGACTTTTCTGTTCAATTTTATCATTAGTCAACCTTTAATCAACCCTACAAACAAAAATATTTTTTATTTTTCATTTGTTATTTTTTATTTTAAAAAATAATTTAAGAAGAAATTAAATTATTTCTTCTTAAATTTTTTAATACAAATAAAAAATTTATTTTCATATTTTTTACAAATTTAAAAATAAAAAGTAAAAAATATTTTTTAAAAAATATTTTTATTTTTTAAAAAATAAAATAAAATTATTTTTAAAAAATATTTTCAAATATTTTAAAAAATATTTTCAAATATTTTAAAAAATATTTTTATTTTCAAATTTGTCAAAATATGAAAATATATTTTTTAACCCTAAAAAAATTTTTTAAAGTAAAAATAGAATGTAATTAATTAAAATTAAAGAGTATGTCATTTCTATTTTTTTACTGTTCCTGTAGAGTTGACTAACGGCAAAATTAGATAAAAGGGTCTGGTAGTATATTGTGACATTCGTCAATGGAGAATTAGTGTATTTTTTAAAGGTTAGGGGGAGTTAATGTATTGGTAGAGATGGCAATGGAGCGGGGCAGGGCGGGGCCGGGGGAACCATCCCCATCCCCACCCCCACCTTAGCGGGGAATCCCGTTCCCCGTGGGGATTTCCATTCCCCGCTTAAATTTTGTATTACTAAATTTGTTTATATTTATAAAATTTATAAATAATAGCTAAAAATATAAAAAAAAATTATTTAGAAAATATTAATAAATTCAAACACACAAAACATCAACCAAACATAATTAAAATACAAAACATCAACCAAACATAATTAAAATATAAATATTTTAATACATAAAAAATATTCAGTAATATTTTTTAATAAAACATTAAAAATTCAGCATATATTAAATTATGAGTACTTAAACAAATTTAATGTAATAAATGCTTTCAATAAATTTCAACAATCTCATAATAATTATTTATTGGACAAATTATTCCTTATATATATATATATATATATATATTAATTAATATAATTTTATATAAAAAATAATTAAATAAATATAATAATTAACTAAGTATAATAACGGGTTCCCATGAGGACGGGGATGGGGATCCCCACGGGTGGGGAATACACTCCCCGTCCCCGCCCCGTCCCTGCTAACGGGAAAAAAATATTCTCCATTCCCGCTCCTATGAGAAGACAAATCGAGAAATCTCTATCCCATTCAGGGCAAATTCCACATAAAACATAGATTCTCCATCCCATTGTCATCCCTATGTATTAGGTCATTTTACATAAAAAATAGTAATTAACTTTTTTTTCTATTTAATTCAATTGATAACATTTTTTTTTCATTTTAATTAATTCATACTTAATATAATATATTTTTTCATTTTAATTAATTCATAATCAATTTATTATTATTTTTTCAATTTATTTAATTTATATTGAATTTATTATAAAAGTAATAAAACACAATAATTTTTTAATTAATTAAATATTATTTATTGAATTATAATATTCTCTTTAAATTAATAAATAAATAAATAAATAATTAATTAATATATTTTTTAAGTAATATAATTTTTTAATATTGTATATGGTAGAGAGACACATTCAATCCTTATATGTCCATTAGATTAGTTCCCAGTTTTTCTCTTCATCATGTAGGGTAGCCAAAGGTGGATTTACTTAAGTTTACCCTTAATTTTTTAAAATTTTTAATATAGTTTAGCCCTTAAAATTTATAAAATTAATAAAATTATCTTTTTATTTTAAAAAATTAATTTTTTAGTCCATAATAAAATATTAATTAATCATATATTCTTTTATTTTTTTTTTTTGCTTTTAATTTTTAAATTTTTTTAAGATAAATTATTATTCAGTCTCTGAGATTTATTAAAATTAATAAAATAGTCATTCTATTTTAAAAAATTAATTTTTTAATTCTTAATTTATAATGTTTTATTTTAAAATATTTATATTTTTTTCCTAAATATAATGAGTGTCTCCTTTTCAAAATTTTTTGCATCCATCCCTAAGGGTAGCAGCTTGTAGCCCGAAAGGCTCATAACCTTAACGTCACTTTTTTTTTTTAAATCAATGCTAAATCATTTTTTTAATCTTTAATATAAGATATAATCTTCTTAAAATCATAAATGGTGAAAAAAGACTTCCCAAACATATACAAAAAACTTGTTATATAATAAGTTTCCCAATTCATAAAAAAAAAAAAAAACTGATTTCAAACATAATTGTATTGAAGAAATTTTAAGAAATAAATATAAAATAGAGAAAAAATATATTTTTATATTTTAAAAACATTGATTTAATTTTTAATTTTTCTTAAAATTAAAATTCTAATAAATAGAAGTTTGATAATTTCTAATAATAACTACTACATAGATATTTAAGAAGTTTATATGAAACATATATTCTTGAGGATGCAAATTAACTGAATAAATATATAGAAATTATATTAATTGTATCATATATTAAAGGTGATTTACTTTAATCTAGCAACAAATTACATCTAAGAGAAAATATCATCACAGCTGAATTAAGAATTTGAACATGTACTTAGAAAAATGTAGGGTTGGGAGTTTGGAGCTGTGGCTAATCAAGGTCCACTGAAAAACAATCGGTCAAGGAAATGCCAACAATTGTTTTTTTTTTTCAGCGGCCATTAGACCAAAGGGTTTTAACTTTTAGTTTGTATTTGTTTACTTATACTTTCAATTTTAAACTAATTGAAATTGACTTCATGAATCATCTATACTTTTCTTAATCTTTCATTTAATTCCATTTGACTAATTTATGTGACTTTTATATATATATATATATTTATATATATTTTGTCAAAGTCTCATAATTAATTAAATTCATTGTACACCCCTATATTTTGACCAAACTAAGATAGTTGGTTTTTACATTTTGAAATTTTTCTTTACCAGAAATAATAAATATGATAGAAATATATTTTTAAAATATAGATATAATCATGTGAATTTATTTTTATATTAATAAAATGAATAAAGGAATATGTTTTTATTTTATTTAATATATTTTTTTAGTAATTAATTATTTATATAAAATAAAATTTATATATAATTAATATATTTTTTTAATAAATTTGATTAACATTATTTAAGTATGTAATTTCTCGATTTGAAAATAACTTCAATATATTAAAATTGAAATTTTTATTTATTGAAATATAACAATCCCAAACGGTAAAATAATACATGTTTCCAATCAAAGTTAAAAATAAATCAAACACAACATTAATTGTAGTAATGATATGAAATTAAGTAGCAGATAATGCATCAAGAATATGAGGCATACGTGGCACAGGAATTAACACAAGATCATGAAGTCTTGGAGCAGTTAATCCAGGCCGTTCAGTCATATCAAGAACATTAGAATCACCACCATTAATCTTGACTCCTGGAGGATTAACTATTTTCCAATCAAAGCATTGAATCATAGCACCAAGTGTTGTAGGCAATTCTTGCATTGCTAGAGAAATTCCAGGACAACTCCTTCTTCCAGTTCCAAAAGGCAACAATTGAAAATGTTGGCCTCTAATATCTATAGAACTTGTGTCGCAAAATTCATTATCTTCATCATCAACATTATTATTATTCGATTTCAAGAACCTTTCAGGTTTAAATTCTAATGGATCTTTCCAGTACGTGGGATCTCTTCCAATCGACCACATATTCACGAATAATAAAGAATTTGAAGGAATTGTGTAGCCATTAATTTTGCAATCTTGAACTGATTTTCTTGACACCATAGGAATTGGTGGATGAAGTCTAAATGTTTCTTTTAAAATGGCTTGAATATAATGAAGATTGGGATTATCTGATTCTTTAACAATTCTTTCATTTCCCACAACTTTATTGATTTCTTCACGAGCTTTTTCAAGAACTTTTGGATTGTTTATCAGTTCTGCCAGTGCCCATTCTATTGTAATTGCTGTTGTGTCTGTTGCTGCTGTGAAGAAATCCTGCAAATTAACATGTAAATCACTCAACTATATTACTTTCTAATTAATTTCTATATAAGGAAATTAGTACCCGTAAACACACCAGAAAACTTTTGGTTCAGTGACATTGTAATTATTTTCAGCATTATGAAAAATTGCCTGATCCAACCTTCTATTTGATTCAAAATAGCCAAGAAATTATTTTTTTTCTTTCTTAAATTTAGAAAATAATTTTGGCCTCTATTATTGTAATATTTTTTTTTTGAAAGGGATAAATTAATTTAACATTTTTGAAATTTGATATAATTTGCACTTTAGTCTCACTATTTAAAAATTAATATTTTTAGTTCCTGAAATTTATTGGTAGACAACACTCGAGTTCTTATTTATAAAATTATGAAATATTTACTATATTTTAATTCTAGACATTTTAATTTATATGATATATTTATTTGTAAAATTTAAAAAAAAAATAATGTATTTCAATCATTTAATTATTATATTATAAACACTTTAGTATTTCAAAATCTATCTTTTTTTATTAAAGTTAATTTAAAAATACTAATTGTGAAACAACAAAAAAATTTTAACATTAATTTTATCAGTAAAATTTCAAATAATAAAATTTAAAATATTAATTATGTTAAATCTCAAAAATATATAATAGTTTACCCTAAATTTATATTTTAGAAAGTACAAACGTTGATCCCAGTAGTTATCTTATCACTGTTGAATAAATGAAAGAAAGATCCAAAGGTTTTGGGCAACAATCACATCTACACTGAATGTTGAATCACTCTGTAATTTATTTGATTCCGCTGTAACGTAATTTAAAAAATAATTATAAATTGATAATATATATATATATATATATATTCTATTTCATTTCTAGAATACCTATTACAATATTTATAGATTTAAGCTTATATTAAGTATATATTATAGTTTGACTTAATTTCTCAATTTGAATCTCTTAAAAAAAAATCTTATAAGAATGCATGAAACATAAAAAATATATATACATATATTTACAGTATAATATAAATATATAAAAACGTTTATTTTTATAAGAATTATCACATAATATATATGTTTTATTTGATGTTGACTCTCACTAATCTACGTTTGAATTGAAAAAAAAAATTATATCTATTTTCATAAAGATACTTATTTAATATAGCAGTGGTTTTTGATTTTTGTTTATGAAATATAAATAAAAATATAAAATTATATTTTTCTTAATATTTGGTGCTTTACAACATAAAAACAAAATCTCCTTCTTCATCATAAAGGAAAAAAAAAAAAAGAAAAGAAAAAGAAAAAGAAAGAGAAAAGAGAGTACTCACCAAAAACAAGGCCTTGATGTGATTTCTGGTTAATCTAATTTCAGCATTCTCATCTTCCATAACATCAAGCATTATATCAAGGAAATCCTTATTAGCCTCTTCACCATTACTAATGTTTTTATTCATCTTCTTTCTTTGCTGTTCTCTATTTGTAATAAGCTTCTCAAGTAAACCATCATAATTTGTATATATTTCATCAATTCTCTTTCGAAAACCCTGCAAATCAAAGTTTCTGTAAAACCATATAAAATCAGACACATTAAACTCTCCAAAAATCTTTGTAACTTCTCTTACTACAATTCTTGCAATTTCAGCATCATTATCAGAATCAGAAGATCTCATACTTAACATCATTTGAGAAATTATATTATTCGAATACTTGATCAATTCTTGAGTCAGGTTAATACTTTGCCCAGTTCTTGAATTTAAATCTCCAAGAAAATATTGCAGTTCTTTATTTCTTATAGGAAGAAATTGATTAATCATTCTATTTCCAAGAAGTTCAAAAGTACTGATCTTTTTTATGAATTTCCAGTAAGGTCCATAGGGAGAGAAAGCGAAAGACGAGTTATAGGTGAGATGATCAATAGCTAGTGAGTGTTTGCGTGAAGAGAAAACAAGTTCATGAGTTTTTAAAAGTTGTTTAGCTAATTCAGGAGTTGAAGCAACAACACAAGAAACAGAACCAAGTTTGAGATAAATTAAAGGACCATAACGAGATGAAATATTGTGAAAAGAATGGTGAATTAGAGGGCCAAGAAGATGGAGATGGCCAATAATTGGTAAAGATAAAGGGCTTGGAGGAAGATTTTGCCATTTTTTTCGGAAGAGGAAAACAAGAAATAAAAGGACAACTGATAATGATAAGAGCTCTGCTATCATATTTCTACTTTGTGACTATAAATTCATGAATGAAAGGGTTACATATATACATATTTATATTCAAGAGAGAGAGAGGGAAATATGTATGAATATGTGATAACATTGCATGGCAGTTCAAGGAAAATGACAATCTACCTTATCAATCTTAATGTGTGGTGATTAACTAATTTGTTACAAATTGCATGGAAAACAATTTTAATTTTTTTTTTCTTTTTTTTTTTTTTATAAATTATTATAATTTTTTTATTTTTCTTTATTTCTCAAAGTTTTGAATTAAAATTTGATAAGAATTTTTCGAAATACGGGAAAATCCATAAATTTTATTTGGGAGGATAATGAAAAAAATAAAATATTATTTTTCTAATTTTTTTATTTTTTTTTTTACTTTAAATAATAATTATATTTTTTCATAAAATACATTCTAATTAATTGATGATCCATATTGAATATTAATTAAATAATTTTAATATTTAAAATTATTTATAAATATTTAATCTTAGGAGGAACAATTAAAAATTTGAAATATAATTATATTAATTATATAGAAATAATGTAAATATTTTCAATTATTTTTGGGAGGCCATGGCTCAGGCATGTTCCTCCTGATTACGCCTCTGTCCCGAAGTGGTGTGAATAGGCTTGAGAGTCGGATTATTTTATTTTTATTTTTATTATTATTATTATTTTTGAGTTTAGATCATTTTAAGTATACTTTCTTTAAAATCAAGTCATTTTTAATTATGGGTTAATCGTGTTGGGAATTAATTTGTTACCAAATTGCATGCAACACAATTTTAAATTTTTATAAATTATATAATTAATTTATTAATTTTTTTTTTTTATTTCTCAAAGTTTTGGATTAGGATGAACACATGTCAAGTTTGGCTTGAATTTCGTAGAATTTGATAAGAATTTCCTATTTGGGACGGTAGAAATTAATAGAAGAATAAGTAAAAAAAGTAAAATAATACTTTTAATAGAGTAAATTTTTTATAAATTTTTTAATAATTTTTGCTTTAAATGATATATCATTCATTTCATTTGGTAAAATTTTTATTATAGACATTTCATTTAAATAGACGTATTTATTTAAAATAATTTTTTTTATTTTATTATTTTTTAATTTATAAAATATATTAATTATATGACAATTTCTATGAAATAACATATAATTTTTCATAATATATTAAATTAAATTATATTATCAATGATTGATATTATCTAATAAATTTTTTTATCTGAGTATAATTTTTATAAATAATTAAAATAATAAAATGAAAGTAATAAAAGTGAAAATTGAAGATTTTAGTATTTTAACTTAGAAAATATACGGAATCAACAAAAAATTACTAAAATATCTTATAGATTTGAATAATTCATCAAGAGAAGAGAAGAAGGATACGTTATTTGGCTTCAAGAAAAACATCGAATTGTTTCAGCTATGTTGAGAATACTCCTTCCTTAATTTTTCTAGTATCATTGTCCAATAATTTCTATAATTAATGGGGTCATTTCTATCTTAAAAAAAAAATTGAAATTACTTGCATTAAATGAATTATCTTGGTTTCTACACAAATCAGAGTCCGATATTTTTTGAGTTTAGATCATTTTAAGTGGAAATTATTATTATTATTATTATTATTATTATTATTATTTAATTGGCAGCAACCATTTTTGCTACAAAAAAAAGTTACTGCATCGTAATGGTAAAAGATTGAAGCCCACAGGAGGTTTTTTTTTATAACAAAAATTAGTCTGCTGCCAAAAAATTATAATTTATAATTCCAAATATAATATATATAAATTTCAAGTCTCATTAACAAAAAAAATAAATAAAGATAAATAAAAAATATAATTATTGAGAAAAAATATAATTTTTAGATGTGTTAATTAATAAAATAAATAAAATTTTTGTTATATATTAAATTACTTTCGATACCGATACTTTATCGGTGTTTTTTCTTAAATTTATAATAACATAATGATAATTTATAAAAAAATCTTTGATTTGAAATTAATAAAATGAAGACAATCTAATCAAATCAAACCGAATTAAACCAATAGTTTAACTATAATAATAATTTGATTTAATTTAATAATTTTTCAAACAAAAAAATTAATTTGATTAATAAAACCCTTCAAACCAAATTGGTATCACCTCTAATATATATTAACTTTTATCAGCAAAATTGAATTTTTTTTTAATACTACTATTTATTGTAGTGCATAAATATGTAATATATTATATAAATTAAAATAAAATTAATAAGTTAAAACATTTGTGATAATAATATAATAAGGTTGGATTTTTCATATTATCTGATATCATACTAAATATATGATACGAGTTGAATTCTGAAATAACAACACATTTTTATGATTTTGTTATTTAAGATTTTGAAATCAATGGTTTTGAAGTAGGGCAGGGAAATTCAAACTATATATATATATTTATATAATTTTTTAGATTAATTAACCCCACACCAATCATGCAGGAGCATACTTAAGACTCCAATGGGAGAAGAAAAAAGAAATGAAGCCCGAAAGGCACAGAGTAAGCGCAAATTGTTTAACTTGAAAAGTAATTAATAATAAAATACATCTACAAGCATTGCTGATGAGATGTCATGGAATTCCAAATAGAGCTTGGAAAATTAAACATTTTCACATTGAGCTAAACAACAGTAACGAAAAATATTCACGCAATAAATAATATAATAGATAATAATTTACAACTTTAATGTGGTTGGACATGAATCTAATCCATAAATAAATTCACTAATAAATCAACACATATAATCACTAATCAAACACACAAAATAATACTCTCATAAAATAATTTCTCATCAGTTGTCACAAAAATACTCTATCTATATACTTTGTATCACACTACACTATCTTAACTTAGCATTTTGTCTATACTACAATCTCTACTATTAATCAACCTCATTACGTTTTCTATGACTAACTTCCCAAATATATACAGGCTTCTAATCTAAATTCAAATTCTAGTTTGATATTAGTTTATTTATCTTTATCCAAACTCAACTTGAATACTATATTAACTTTATTATTAAGCAAATCCTTTTCTAACTAGAAATTTGAGATAAAATCTTAATAATTTTCACCTTAACTTAAATTTCATTAGATTTATAATTTTTCAACTTAGTCTTTGATTTGCATCCTTTTAGTAGATGCCACCACAAATGCACTTTTCTTTTTCAGTTTATTTCAAGCTTTCATACACTACACCATCAATAATTGTGCTACCAATTAACTTATAAAGATTTATTTTTCTAAATTTTTTACACTTTATGATCACCAGAGTATCTTAGTTAACTCTTATGATTCTACTTCGCATAAAATATTCATAACCTAAAAAATTCAACTTATATAAGGAAATCAAGTTCCTCTTAAACTTAGAAACATACCTCATATCGCCAAGTATTTGGACACTTTCATCATGCATCTCAAATTTTACTCTACCAACACATTCAATCTCTACTTTCTCATCATTGACTAATTTTACAAGTTCATCTTTGCAATCTTCAATTTTATCAAATCATTACTGCTTCGAGCAAATATGGAAAAAGCAAGCGAAATCCATCAACACTCATCACATAATGAATCCTTTGTTTTTTTTTTTTTTCATTTTTATCACCTATATCAATAGTAAGCATATCATAATAAAAAATACTATCATTTCCAATCGCAAAATTTGCAAAACATTTATTTTCAACTACAATATTTGCATACTTATCATTGATTCTTCTTAAACTAATTACTAGATGTATTCTTTCTTATGACAGTAATAACATTATTTATTAGTATAGTTTGCTTGTAGTTTCAAACTTGAGCTTGACTCCTATTATCTCCATATATTTCTTTTGAATTATTTCGACTATAACTAAAACTTATTATAAAAGTTTTAGCATTACTATTTCTTCTCGGCTCTTTCAATTTCTTATGCTTTATAATAGCAGTAACTTCTGCCACCTTCATTGACTTCTTTTCAATTGTCACTGTAATCACTAAATTTTCATAGGATGATGAGAGATAGACCAAAAAGATTATTGGCTTATTTTCAATATTAACACTCAAACTAGCCAATTGAGTGATTTAACCTTTTAAACGTATTAAAATGGTTTCAAACATCAACACTTTCATCCATTTTCAATCTATATAATTCTTTCTTCAAATATAAGTGATTAGTGAGCAACTTTAACATATAAAGATATTCGAATTTCTTTCACAAGCTAATTAGAAAGGTATCGTCCAACACATCATGCTTCACATTAGGGACTAAAGGCAATCATATTGTACTTATAGCCTTTTGTTGTAAATTTTCTCATGCTTCATCTTTTAATTTCAAAACTATTTCTCTTTCAAAACTTTAATTAATCTTTGTTGTGCAAGAATATTCTTCATAATATTCTGTCAAAAATTAGAATTATTTTTTTCATCAAAAAACTTCACCTAAAATTTTGATCTCATCACTCTCACAATTTTGATATCTAAAACCAATAATTTTGATATCACTTATTATAAAAATTATCCACACAACAAATAAAACTCAAAGTTTAAGGTAATTTGATACAAGTCTACTCTACTAATAAATCAATAAAAACAATCACTAATTAAATATTTAAAATAATTCTCTCACAAAATAACTTCTCAATATTTATCACAAAAGTACATTTGTGTCACATCATACTATCTTGATTTAACACTAACGTCTATTATAATTTCTTCTGTTAATCAACCTTACTAAATTCTCTATGACTAATCTCTCTCTCTCTCTCTCTCTCTCACACACACACACACACACACACATATATATATATATATATATATAAGTTTCTAATCTAAATTCAAATTCAACATAAATATTATTTTATTTATCTTAATTTAAATTCAACTTGAATACTAAATTAACTTAATTATTAAATAAATTATTTTTTAACTAGAAATTTGAGACAAAATTCTAACAAGAAATAATAAATGGAAAGGAAAGGTAGCGTTCCAATGGCAAAAGGAGAGAGTCAGTCATGAATATTTTATTGTTTTGACTGAAAACACCATACAAAAGGCAAAAGTGTTTTTGTGGGTATGCTGCCAAATACCGTCCCAAAACATTAAGTGTTAGGTAAACTATTAATTAAAGAGTCCTTTGTTTCTTTCTCGTCAATATTATTATTTTTTTTCCCATTTTTTTCACTTTTTTCGTTAAATTTATGTGAAAAATAACTAAATAGTCCTTGTATATATATATCTTTTTTTCTTCTTTCCTCTCTGAAATACACCAAGTATATATGTATTATAGCCAATCAAACGAGATCTTAAAATCTTTAACTCGCTCACTGCCGTCTCTCTTTGATTTAGCTTTTTCTTCCATTTTTTTTTTATTTGTCATCTGTTCTAAAAAAAACTTGATTCAAGTCACAAATTTCTTGTTCATCTTCTTCCATTTAGAATTTCATAGTAGTATACAATCATTCTCCCTTTTTTTACTTAATAATTTCAAATTTTTTTCCTTTTTAATGTGCTGATTTAAGTCAAGATTTCTTGTTCTTTCTTCTCTATTCAGGATTTCAATCATAATTGGAACAATAAAAATATTTTTATTTCATAAAGAAAAATGAAATTACAGTAAAATTTGGTTCAGCCAGAAGGAAAAAAAGATGAAGATGAAGAAATCCCAAAATCCATCACTTGCAAAGTGGAATTCATCAAAATAGAACTAAATTTACTATCAAAATTGGTATATTGTTATTGTTGAGGCTTTGATGAATCTTGAAAGTAACAAAAGCGTATACAACTTGTCAATATAGGCATCAATTAAGGCGATAGTCATAGATTGGGACAACATCATGGTGGGAATCTTAGACATGTGGAAGCATGAAAAATTATGTGGAAAAATTAGAAAAAATAATAACACAAGAATTTACGTGGTTCATCTTTTTTTAGAGTTATGTCCACTAGCGAAAACAATTTAATAATTTATTGTAATATAGAAAGTATATATATATGAATTTTATGCAAGAAAAACCAATCAAAAATCAATATATGAGTCATACATCATGCTTAGGTTAGAAGAGATTAAATTCAAAGAGTTTTGTTCAATTTTAAAACTTCTCGCTCTTCAATTTTCAAGAATATATTTTTCCATAGAACTTTCCATTTTTTACTATGCCTCTTCTTATCAATACATACTCCAACATTGAAGAACCCCTCTCCATATTTTTTCTCTTTCATTGGAGGACCTTTATTCATGAACGTGTCCCTCTGTTCCTCAAAGTTTGGGTTAAAGTCATCTAATCCCTTAAATTTACCTCATATATATATATATATATATATATATACCAAGTTCAAAACCTAATAGAAATTTTATATTAAGGGGCTGTTTGGTTGGCCAACAAAATATCTCTAATTGCCGATTGTTAATATACGTATCGCTAATTAGAAAAATTTATATTATTTGGTAGGTCAACTACAAACTCTGATTATAATAAAATTTCTTTTCAATCGGCAAATCTCATAAGTAGTTATAAGCTGTTTTTAGCGATTGGCGATTTGACAATTGCACTTTTACACTAATAGCACATTTTATCAATCGTTTTATCAAACACCCCTACATAAGTTATTTTTCAATTAGGAATTTAAAACATTATCCTAACAATGAGATGGGGTGGGTTGGTAGAGGGCTGTAGGCGTTGCAAGCGCTAGGAGGGAATTGGGTGGGACAAGATTTGAGTTTTAAGTTTCGTTTGGTGCACTAAATTTGCTGATGAAATGAAAAGAAATTATATAATAGAAATGAAGATAAAAGAAAAGAAATGAATTATAATTTTTTTTATTATTATTTGAATCTTTTATTTATATAAGAGAGAAAAATTAAAATTTATTTGCATTATAATTATTTTTCTAACCCTATTTTAATAATATTGAAAGAAAAATAAAGAATATTTTAATAATTTAAATTTTTTTACACTTTTTAATTTCCCATTTCTTTCCAAAATGGAAAGAAATTATATTACATCTAAAATCAATATGAGGAATTCTAATTTCTCCCTCTCTTTTTTTTTCTCTTATTATTAAACTAAATGAAAGAAATTTAATTAATTTTCTTCCTTTTTTTTTTTTTTTCTCTCCACTTATCTCAAAATAAACAAAGAGTTAGGGGGAAAGAAGAGTTTGGAATAGTATTTTTAGATAGTAAAATACCATATAAATATATTATAAATTAGTTTTTTGCGATCACTAAGGAAAAAAAAAATAATGAAAAGACTATCAACATTCACGAAAATAAAAAATGAGAGATATTTTAATTAAGAGAGTATATTCAACCTAGAGTTTTAAAAAATTTTATGAATTTCAAAAGTTATAATGTATTCAATTCAGATTTTTAAAAATTTTGCAAAAGTAAGTTAATATTCAATTAAAATTTTTAAATATTTTTAAAAAATATATAGAAATCAAGAGGTATTCAATCAAAATTTTTATAAAATTTTTAAAAATATATCAGTATTCAAAAAATTATTGACTTTTTAAAAAATAGATTTTTAAGAACTTTAAATGTCTTTTTATATGTTAGTACTAACAAAAAATTTTCAAAATTCTCATTCACTTATTTTTAAGATTTTGAAAGACTTTGGATGTTTTTTATTTTTTATCTACTGAGAAATAACCAAATCAAAGGATTATTACAACTAATGAATTTATTTTCAAAATCATTCGCTTGAAAATATATATAGGCTGTATAATATTTTAAATATGTTTTATTTATTTTTATTATTATATTATTTCATAACTCTTTTTTTTACTAAATATTATGATTAATAATTTAAATTTCTATACTAACATATATAAATAAAAATATTGACAAGGAGACCAGTATAAAAATTAATTATAATAATTATTATTATTTATATAAAAAATATAATAATTTTATATTTATGTCTATATTTATATACGTTTGTTTGAAACAATATTTATATATTCTTTTTTAAGTATAAAAAATAATTAAAAATTATTTTTTAATAATATGTTATATAAAATCCGAGTTTTATTAACTATTATATATTAAAACTGAAATATAAATAAATTTTTAAAACCCTCTCTATACTTACTATTTAATTTATTTTTTATTATAATTTTTTAAATTTTTTACATAATTTTAAGTATTTAAAAAATAATTAAAAATAAATATTTGGTAATCTATAAGACATTTAATATTAGAGTTTAAGATTTTTATTTATTTTTTATTTAACAATCTTATTTGAATAAATTAGATGAAAAATAAAAAATAAAGTTAAAAAATATATAAAAAATAAGATAATAAAATACTTTTAATAAATTATAATATAATTATTTTGATTATATAATATTTTTAAAATATTATAATATAATTATTTTGATTATATTTTTCATAATTCTTTATTTCTTTTATTGAATATATTATAATTGATAATTTAAATTTTTATATAAATATATAAAGTTAAGAATAAAAATATTGAAGGCGAGACTAAATAATAATAATAAAATATATAATAACTTTATATTAATATACCTTTTTGCTTATAATAATATTTATATATTTTTACCTCTTTATAATGCATGAAAATTAATCAAAAAAATAATTTTAATAATAAGTTGTGCAAAATGTATTTTTACGAACTAGTATATATATAAAACTGAAGTATATATAGAGAAAGTTGAAACTTTCCCTATATTCATTATTTTATTTTATTTTTATAAATTTTTGAAAATTTAATATATTTTTAATATTTAAAAATATTAAAAACAAATATTAGTTAATTAATAAGATATTTAATATGAAAAGTTAAAATTATTTTTTTATTTTTTTATGTAAAATTAATTAATTTTTTATTGACAATATTATTATTTTCTTTTAAATATTGATATTATAAATAATAATCTACTATTAATATGAATCCAAATAAAAAAATTTCATTTTCTACAAATATCAAAATAATTATTACAAATCAATTAAAATTTATAAAAATCTATTTATATCTATAAAATAAAAATCTACAAAAATCATTCATAAAACTATAAATTTTATAAAAGTTAATAAAAATTCATAAAACTCTACAAAAGACATTCATTTAAAAAAATTTACAAAAATTATTAATTTACATGGTTTAATGTACCCCTTAGTTTTTAAAAATGATAGATCATTTTATTAATTAAATTAAATTTTATGGATGAAATAGTAATTTATCCTTAAATGTTTTACACCAAAAAAAATTCACAACAAAACAAAACCAAGTGTCTTCCAATAAGCTTAATAAGACTAAGATTCTTCTTTCAATGTTTTAAGAAAGGTTTTCATCCCTCACTGGATTTTAAAAATTATGAAGATAGAGGGAATTGAATCGTTAAATTAAATATATAATAAATATTTATAAAATTTATTATAATTAATATTATATATTAAAAATCATGATAAATAAAAGTATATCTAATTAAATTTATCAAATAAATATTAATTAGAAATTTTATTAAACAATAAATGAAATAAAATTTTAATCATAAAAGTATTTATATTAATAAGAATTATGTTGTTATATAAATATATAAATTCATTGTATTATTAATTTGATAGATTTAGAGTACATTAAATGTAATTTTTTTTAAATTAATAAATATAATTTATCCAATTGAAAGGAATTTATTAATAAAATTATTTTATTATAATATTAATATCAAATGTGAGAAAAAATAATCATAGAAGAATTACTTGGTATAGTAGAATGCACATTAAAAGACCTCTAGGAGGTCTAGTGTTCCATTATCACACACTCTAAATTATAATTGAATTTTTAAAATACAATTAAGGCACTAACCGGTTAAACCCATTTAAACTGTGAGCAGATTGATTGATTCACGGTCTACCCGACCGATTTATATATATATATATATATATATTTGGAAGGGAGAAATTAATATGAGTTTATTGTCTAAGGAATATTCTAAATTTATTTTTTTTTATCTTCAATAATAAAGGATTTATTTTTCTGACATGACCGTCCAAGTCAATATAAGAGGTTTAAAATTATTAAAAATAAAATTAATTATAAATTTTTTTTTTTTTTTTTTTTTGTAGAATGACTCAATGCATTAATTCTTATTGACCTTTTAAAAATATATTGATTCCCTCCTGATGAATATCACAATATACTACGAGACCCTTTCATTCAATTTTGTTGTTAATCAACCCTAAAATAGTCAACAAGGATAGTAAAAAAATAGAAATACTCTTGTCATTTATTTTTAATTAATTACACCATATTTTTATTTTAAAAAATATTTTTTTATATTTTTTGACAACTTTGAAAATAAAATAAATAAAAATATTTTTTATTTTATTTTTTAAAAAATAAAAAAATTCGAAAATAAAAATAAAAAATAAAAAATATTTTTTTAAAAAAAAATATTTTTACTTTTTATTTTCAAATTTATCAAAAATATGAAAATAAAATTTTTATTTGTATTAAAAAATTTAAGAAGAAATAATTTAATTTCTTCTTAAATTATTTTTTTAAAATAAAAAATAAAAAATAAATTTTTTAATCCTAAAAATATTTTTTAAAACAAAAATAGAATGTAATTAATTAAAAATAAATAATAAGTATATTTTTATTTTTTTACAGTTCTTATTGATATTTTAGAGTTGATTAATAATAAAATTATACAAAATAATATATTAATATAATATGATATTTATCATGAGAAATTAATTTATTTTTAAAAAATTAAAAGAGATGTAATATATTAAATTATTTTATATTAAAAAATAATAATTAATCCTTAAAAATAATTAATGCAAATATCCTTTTATTCTATTTTCTTTTTATATTAATTTCTTAAATATAATGTATGTCCTTCTTAGTTATATTTGGGAACTCTCAGCAACAAAATAGAGCATTTCTGCATTATGCAACCAAAAAAGCAAATATTACTTCTACAGATTTTTTTTTTTTTTTTCCTTTTTGACAGAATGCCAGTACAAATTAAGCCTCATAAAATAACAAAATGCTGGGTCCATCCTAGAAAATATATATATATTTAATATTCTACATTTTTTAAGAGAAAAAGATGTTAGAACTTCAAACACAGACCTGACCTGGAAAATAATAGCTCAATGGGTCCAAGACTTTTTTCTTTTTCCTTTTTTTTTTTAATTGGAAGGACAATTAAGTTAAGACTTCTTCCCAACCCCACCACACTTAAATGAATATTCCTTTGTCTTTAATTTAAATCTAGAGTTGTGAGTGGATTTAACCTTTTAATTTTCGGAGCGACATAAGAAAATTTAAAAAAATTTGAGAGGAAAAAAGTCATTTTAAAAAAAAAAAACTTAATTCGCGTTTTAATATATTTTAAGAATTTTTAAAAAATTTGGAGATGACTGCTACCCTTCACCTTAGAAATCCAACACTAATTGAGACATTGAACCACTAACTGAGCTTTATGGGTTAATACTGTACCTGTGTATGCTTTTGAGCTCAGATGTTGGATGTTCAAGTTTCTCATGAAAGAAATATGTCTATTTTTCTAAAAAAAAAATAAAGCCAATAAGATTGAGAGTTCACACATTCGACTCTAAATTAAATTATAATCTTTAATATATATCGAGACATAATGTAGCCGAGACATAGTGTAGCGGTAAGTATATATTTTTTTAAATAATAGATTTAAAATCGATTATCTTCTAATATTTTTTTAAATTATAGTTTCTAATAATATATAATTATTAATTTAATATTTAAATTGATGTATTTATAATCGATATCTATGCCATACATAATATCTCTTAGTAAAATTATATAAAATATCTCAGAAAGACAAAGGGAAAATGAGAAGAAAGATTAGACTTATGTGAATGGTTGTTGGTGCTCTGAATTGTGGGATAAGAAATGGGAGTAGTTGGAATGTGTGGTTATCCTCAATGTTCACTTCACTTCTGTTACTACTTTTTAAGATACTTTGGGAAATTTTTCCGAAAATTGCCTTTTCTCTCTGTCTTTAACATTTTGATCCTTTAATTTTATAAATTTGACACTTTAAGCCTTCATAAATTATTAAAATTAAAGGGTAATTTATATATATATTGAGGTTTACCTTAAAATATTTTATAATATAATAATTTAGTTTAGTATTTTTTTATTTGATTAGTGGCAATCTATTGTCAATGCATGTGTTTATTAATAATTAATTTTTTAAAATGAATTTTAAGGGCATATAATTCATATTAGACCTATCCATTTAATAATTATTTTTTAATTGTTAATCTTAATAATTGAATTTTGATATATGAGGTGACAAAAAATATAATTAAATTTTAGAATTTTAGAGATGAAAATGCAATCTGATTTACAATGAATTTATTTCAATCTCTTTAATTGCTTTGTTTGTTTCAGTCCTCACCAACTACTATGATAAGATGAATTAATTACACTTTCTTTGTATTACAGCTTTTCTCCTTTCATTTTTTAAGGTAGGAAGAATTAATGACTATGTCCAAATTCTACTTTTCTTTTTCAGATTTTATGTTTGATGATTTTCAAAGGTTTCTTTTTATGTTTTGATATAGATTTAAGTTTGAATTTATTCTTGAAAAATTCTCAATTTTTTCATGTGTAAAGCTATGGACTCTTAACATAAGGGGCATAATTGAAATACTATTATTATAAGAGAAGTGAATAATAATTTAAATAAATTGTATGTAGCACATAGAAAATAGAAAAGAATTTATATACATTTCAATGAATTCTAAATTGAAAATTGCTGCACATTTGACTATAATTAACCATGATAAGTCTAATAATTAATGTATATTATTACTTTTTTGTGTTTATACTCAGCAAGGTTGGACTTATTTGGTTTGAATCTGAAGATGATAAATCATATTCTTCATTTTCCTTTCAATTACCAACTCATTTGTAAATTTATTTAGTTTAAATGAGTGATGTTGAATTGAAAGATTAGTCAAGTTTTAGACTTATGCCATCTTAACAAGAGATAATAAAGCCAAGGTAAAGATAGAAAGCCACGTAACAACCACTCCAAATATTCTTGATAGATTTAAGAGTATGTTTGATTTATTTGTTATAGACAGTTGATGGTTGGAGTTGGTGTTTGATAGTTTTTATTTTTTTTTTTGTTGAATTAATGAGGCAAACAGTTCACAGAACAACAAATGAAAATTGGGTAAAATATTATTTAATCTTTAAGGTTTAGCAAAATTAATACTTAGATCCCTGCATTTTCAGAAAACAGTTATTGAGTCCATCATGTTTGATTTTGTCACAACAATTAGTCATTCCGTCGTTTTTTTTCAAATTTTCTGTTAAAAAAATTAAAATTAAATAAAAAATAAATTAAAATAAATTATTTTCCCAAAATACTCTCATCTTCGACTTTTATATTTTTTCCTTCATTTTTTTTCTATTTTCCTTTATTTTCTTTTTATTTTCTTTTGTAAAAAACTCATATTCATATATTTTCTTATTTTTTCTTTGTATTGTGATGTTTTTTCTTTTTCTTTTTTTTTTCTTTTTTCATGCTTAATTAATAAATTAATTAATTGTGTAAATTTTGGATTTGTTGAAATTAAAGAAAGTAAAATTTGTGTATGAATGTTGTGATTAGTGAAATTATGTAGAGAAATAAAGGTTTAATTGTGAAGAAAAATGAATAAAATTTGAGTTAAATTTTAATGAAATTGCATGAAAAAAAAAATTTGATAAAAAATTAACAGTGTTTTCGTCTTTTTAATAATATTTAACGGCCAAATAGACGGAATGACCAATTATTATGACGAAATCAAACATTAGGAACCCAACAGCTACTTTATAAAAATGTAGGGATTTAAATATTAATTTCGTTAAATCTCAGGAACTAAATAGTATTTTACCCTAAAAATAATTAACCAAAAACATAAATACTATTCTGCCCAATGCTCATGGCGTCCATGCATAAACCTTAATGAATACCGCAGGAGGATTTCTAAACTCTGTCAATCCCAATGGCAAACTCAGCGCCAAGCTAGCCAACAAATTTGCAGCGCAATTGCCTTTCCTGTACACATTTACAATCTCCACTGTCTAACATCTAAACAACAATAATATGATATCATTTAATAAAGCCTGGTGTGACTAAAGATGACTTCTTTGTTTTGAATAAGCTGCAGAGGGACTCTTTGCGTCCATCTCTGCTAAAATTTTCCTACACCATTTGTAACAATCCATATGCAACTCTGTTCTAAAATCCCGTAGCCCAGCATCTATAGCAGAGCAACTGTCTAAATTTTGAGCAAAACTATACAGCCACTTTCCTTGGGAGTCTCTATTAATTCCCCCAGCTCCTGCTTTCCCCCCAAACAATTTCGAAATCCCATCAGTACTAAGCATGATTTTAGAAAAATTTTGCTAACTATGAATGTTAAAATGTTAATTATAAATAAAAATATAATTTATTTTAATATATTATTATGTATCTTAATTATTTACTTTTAATTTGTGATATAGATCACAAAAATATTATAATTAGTAATAAAAACTATAAATTATTTTAACATGTATTTATGTTTTATTTCCTACTAAAATGGTAATTCATATAACTATCAACTCTTATTTTAATTATTTTACTAAACTGATTGATTTAAGACTTGAGAGTTAAAAAAAAAAAAACTATTAGCAAGATTCCAAATAACTAAATTAAACAACTACTAGATTCAAAAGTAATGTTATTTTTTTTTTAATATTGAAGAAAAAAAATCGATATTAAATTTATTATTTAAAAAATTATATAATAACCGCAAAATTATATTTGAGTTTGCTTAAAGTAATGTATTTGATAAATGTCTCTTATATATTTTCTGATTGGCATAGACCAATCGCTATTTTGACATCTTCCAAAGCAACATTTTTTTTAGGTTTTTTATTAATTAATATTACTTAAGTGTTAATGGTGCATAAAAAATAGACTTAATCACTTATAAATTTTAAATTGTTTTATCATTTTTTTTTTCAAATTTTAGCTTTTTTTTTTTTGGGTGGGGGGGGGGGAACCTTATAATTTTTGTTCTATTAGGCTTTTTTTTTACAATATAATTAAATATTGGGATTTTTACAAATATATAAAAATAATAATTATTTTTATTTTTGCAAAAATATTTTTCCAAAAATATTATATACTTAATAAAAAAAATTATAAAAATACGACATATATTAAATATATATCAAACATATAATAAAAATTATATTTTTAAAATTAAAAAAAATAAAATAAAAATCAAAAAATTCATATACGGTATAATATCCTATTAAATATTTTGTTTATTAGGCCCAATGACAAACAAAGCTTAATAAAACAAAACTAAAAAACTAATCTGATGAACAAAAGCCATTAGACAGGTGGACCAGTAAAAAACACAATTAAATTAAGCTTTTCGAATAAATTTTGAGATTAGTTCTCGCCCATATGTTTTGAGTCTTTTCTTTTTCTTTTTCAAGGACTGAATATTCTATTAATTACTAATTTATTTTTTTTGTAATTCTTAATTTACAAAAAAATAAAAAACATTATTAATAGTTTACACAAAAAAATTACAAAAAATAGTTTTCTTCTGGTTATAAAAAAATTTTGAATTGTTTTTTAATGGATTTTAACATGAATTGTAAATTGAGATTTATAAAAACTATCTTCTTATTGTTAATTTTTTTTTTTTTTTTTGTGAACGTACAAATTTATTTTTTGAAAAAATAGACTTTCAATGAATATATGTTATTCATAGAGTAAAATAAATATTATATATATAGCAATTTTAGTATTTAGTAAAATTAAATATATTTTATGGTTATTAAACAATTAATATGGAATAGTAAAATTAAGTTTCACAAACTTATAAAATAAAGTTATTTATTATAAAATTCTATAATTTTACAAAATAATATATAAAACATGATTACTTGAGTTTTCAATTGCACAATAGATTGACACTTTTTTTTTTTTTTTTCAAAAGCCATAAAAAATTGCAATAGGTTACCTATTTGCCAGCAAACCTTAATATGCCCAAGAGTTCAAAAGTGACCAAGTATATAAATTAATATGTTAGGCCTCTGTGTTATATTACAATATTTTGCAGTAACTCATAGGTAGTTGTAGTATTGGTTCGGTTTGATTGATTTAAATGATTATTATCAAATCAAATTAATATTTTCGATTTAAAAAAATTTCAAACTAAATTAAATTATTATTATAATCAAATTGTCAGTTTCGATTAAGTTTGGTTAGGTTTAAATACCTTCGATTTTTTTGTTTCAAATCAAAGATTTTTTTTATAAATCGTTATTATTTTATTATAAATTTAAGAAAAAATACTGATAAAATATTAATAATAAAAAAAATTAAAAATAATTTGATATTATACAACTCAAAATTTATCTATTCCATTAATTAGCACATTCAAAACTTATTTTTTCTCAAGAATTAAACTTTTTTTATTTATTTTTATTTAATTTTCATAAATGATATTTTTTAAAAATTTTAAATTAATATTAAATTAAAAAATATAATAAAATTAAATATATTTAATTATAATAATGATAAAAATAAGATATATATATATATATATATATATATATATATATATATATATATATATATATATATTTTAATTTAATTTAATTGATTTGATAATAATAAAAAAAAGTGTCTAAATATAAATGTGATTTCCGAAGTATACAGTAGGAGACCTTAAGTAATCTTTTATTTTTATTTTTTATTCCAAATGCAAACTTAAAGTTTGCTAGAAACATGGATGCCGTGAAAGGTTATATACTGATGTGATTGCAACAAATACAGTGATTACACAGCACGCACAACAGTTAATGCATTCTCAAAATCTCAAATCAAAAGCATTCACAATACCAATATGTGCAGTTGTTACTACAAATAAAGAGTTTCTTACTTGTGTTTTACCAGACGATGATGGTCCAACCAATTATGTCACTCCCGCAATCCACCTCCTAGAAGGGAATCAATCCTTGACAATATGATAATATGCACAACCATTCAAAACAAATCCTAAGAGTATATATATTTTTTTAGCTAGAATTATAAAAGTAATAGCTAAGATAAATGATAATAATAATAATAATAATAAAATACCCCTGAAATTCAGTTGGTAAAATATGTTTATTTTGTAGAGCATCTCGCAACTTTTTGAGAGATTTGTGATATCAAGTAATATGCAATTGTATAAAATATTATATCATAAATATTTGATTTGAAATATCTGACATATTGTCTCCAGATAACATATAAATATTGATATATTAGAATTTACCAATTAATAAGTTTTTGTCCATATAGACTCACTGCAAAAATTCATATCGCTTTAGATTATAACATATTTAGGGTTATTATTTATATACTGAACAATAATCTTTTATATTCTACATATAACATAATCTAATAAATAAATAATATAATGTTCAAATTAAAATATTGAATCATTCATATCACAAAAATATTTATTACTCAAAAACAGAATACTTTAAACAAATTAAATTCAAGCAAACAAATTCAATAGGCTTCACTTATAAGTGGACCAAAACTAAAGTTTTAGAAATTAACTAAATTTAATAAAAATGGATAGTTTTATATGTAAGTGAATTATTTATTTAATTAAAAAAAAATATAATAGTCTCCTACAGTCTATATCTATGACTGTAATTCTAACCTTCTTTGAACCTGCATATCTATGTCTGAAAACTAGTTTTTTTGTGAAGTTATAACCTCATTTTCAGAAGACTCAATCACTTTAGCTACTTTATTCTAACCCTTGCCTCTCTTCTTCTGAAGTTCCTTATATCACTCTTGAGCTTGATATGATGTTAGGCATTAAAATTGAGTATTTTTATTAGTATTTTAGATGTTATTTTGTAGTTAATTAATTGAGTTTTTGTATAAATTAGATTAATTTTAATATAGTTTTGAATTTCAATTTGAAATAAAGATTTAATAATATTTTGATAGATTTGATTTTGATTAGATTTATGATTTTGATTATGATTTTATTTTTGAATAATGATTTCCATTTGATTTGATTTAGTTTTGAAGGTTTAAAAATTGAAATTTTGGATTTTTAGTTGGAAAAAATTCGTCAGGGGATGAAATACTGGGTACCAGTATTTGGAGCCAAGACCCGGTATTTAGAAATGAGGAATCGGTATTTGAAGTAAAAATGGAACCCGAGAGACAGTAGCGAATACCTGGTACCAGTATTTCACCGTATACAATCGGTATTTCCCTGTACAATCGATATTTCGCTAAATATGTGAAATACTTGTATCCCGGTATTTCATGTCTGTACACGATATTTTGCTCTGCCCTCAGAAATAAAGTTTATAAAAAGGCAACAAAGGCTTGGGAAAAGAGGAGATCACTTTTGGGAGTTAAGGAGACTTAAAGGAGGCTAGAGAAAAAGATTTTTGGAGTTTCAAGACCTTCGATCAATCAAACAGATCATCAAATAGAGTTTTTACTTTCTCTACTTGTTTATTTCTTTGTTAATTTTATTATGAACATGTTTAAATTATTGATTAGTTTATCTTTTCTTTATTTAATCATGTTGAACTAAATTTTTTTTCTAGAATTTAGATGAAATTAATTGAATAATAAAGGTTGATGACAATGATTTATGATTTCAATTATTCTTAATACATAGTTTGATTTGTTAATTTTGATTTATAAGTGTTTTATAATTGGCCACTATAATTACTATCTAAGGTAGTTATTTACAAGCGAGAGCTGCGATAGTTGCTAGTTCATGGAATTAATAAGCTAAGGCATGTATTACTAAGAGATTAGAGTACACTTTAGTAAATTTTATGAAATTGCTAAAGAATTTTACTGAATTAACATTGATTCGATGATCACGAGAGTAGAAACTTGTATTAATGTTAATGTTTGGATTTTTGCTCGAGAGAGACTAATTCATAATTTAGAGTAATTAATCCATCAAATACTATAATTTTGAGATCATTATTGAGTCAGATCAACCATATAAATTCAATTAATGAAATCTAAATTCTAGATAATTTTTTTTTATATCTTAAATTTCTAAGTTGAGTTTTATTATTTATTTAATTTTGCTTTAAAAAAATTCATCCAAATCAAATTAATTTCTTTCCAATTAATAAAGATAATATCAATTTCGATAATTGACAACGCCTCTCTGTAGGACGATACTCTACTCACTCTATTACTTGCGATTCGTACATTTGCGAAAAACCCGATCATATAATATGGAAACATGTCATATAGTTTATTTCTCTCTATAGCTAGTATAGAAGAAGTCTATTACTTTTACCAAACCTCTCTTTTAATTCACTTCACATTTCCTTGGCACTACATGCAATCAACCTTATGTCACTGATCAAATTACTCAGAATTTTTTTATGGCATAGGACACTTTCTATTCACAATGAATCTCCATTTAGAAATTATTACTATTTAGAGGTGTTGATACTAAAATCATACTTAGATGACTCGAGTTTTGCAACATCAATGAGTCTCCATCGCAATTCTCCTAATTTCTTCAATTTCTCAGATTTTAATTCTCCATTTTTATAAAAGACTCCATTTCTCCAACCAAATCAAAGTTTCAATCCTTCAATTCACCCTTAGAACCACCATTAATCAGCCTTTAATTCCTTAATTTTACACTAATCCCCTCGTATTGACTACTCTAATACCATGAACAAAATGGAACTCTAACTAGATCAAGAGAGATGAGAGAGAGAAAAAAAATATGTGGTTTGTTATTAATTGTTATGACTTACAACTAAGAAAGAGAAAAATTGCTTATATATTGTATAATAAAGTTTCAATCTTATACATTGAAGTACTAATATATTTCTATACAAATGGACGGTACATAACTGAAATGTTGGGCTTCAACTTGATCAACTTGGCCTTGGGTTTCATCTTGGGCTAACATGCTACTTGGGCTAGCTGGGAGGCAAAGAATATAAATTAAGAATTTTTTCAAAAATATTGAAAAAAATAAAAAATATTTTATTATTATTAAAAAAAAAATTAAAAATACTGCATACACCAAATATATAATAAATATATATCAAAAATATACTACACATATATTAAATATATATCAAAAAATAATAAAAAAATATAAAATTAAAAAAAAAATAAAAAAATAATATATTTATATAATATTTCCTATAAATTATATTCACATTAAAAATTTTTGAGTTGGAGTTGGATATATATATATATATATATATATATATATATATATATATATATATATATATATATATCTATATATATCTCTCTCTGTGGGGCTGTTTTTGTATTTTTGATAAAGCGCAGTGAGATTGTGTGTGGGACAATCGTAG